>JXCR01106853.1:0-11145 GCA_002079205.1 Phalaenopsis hybrid cultivar | reverse complement strand
TAAGATTAAAAGAATTTTAAAAATAAAAATTTTTAAAAAAAGTTTAAATAAAAATTAATATATTTTCTATACTCTGTAGCCTTAAAAAAATGTAATAGATCTTAAGTAGATTGTACATCATCTAAATCAGTTACAACAAATCTAAATTATTTTTAAAAATGATTACAATGTGATTCCAATCATATTTTTACGTTTTCAAAATTTTTGGAAAGAATTTATGCTTTAATTAATTTGTCAAATTAAAATAAATATTAATTCACAAAAATTCAAGATAAAAAAATAAATCTTATGTTTTTATAGATTAATTATGTGATGCCTTATGTATTTTGGACATGATTTCATGTTGATATAAGATCCTTTTCATGTCATTTTTATTTTTCTACTAAAGAATTATAAACTTAAAATCAAATTAAGANATTCACAAAAATTCAAGATAAAAAAATAAATCTTATGTTTTTATAGATTAATTATGTGATGCCTTATGTATTATGGACATGATTTCATGTTGCTATAAGATCCTTTTCATGTCATTTTTATTTTTCTACTAAGGAATTATAAACTTAAAATCAAATTAAGCAATAATTAAAGTTAATTAACACACCCCAAGCCTAAACTTTGGCTTTAGAATCTTGGTGGATATCTTAGGGAATATCACAATAGAAAAATATAAAAAACCCACATAAACATTTAATCAACTTCATTTAAAGCCAAGAATCATACGAATAGAAATACTTGAGCACAAATCAAACCTCTTTGAATTAACCTTATAAAACCTAACTGTCGAAAATGTCACATCTAACCTCAAACATCATAACACCTTTTTTGTATTTTGTTAAACCATTGAAAAGACTATGTAGATTTGTAGGTTAGTTAAACCCAACCAATAACTAAAACCAACCTCATAGAACCAAATTAAATAATTTAACGAAGCGCAAATTAATTTTTCCTAAAAGTTTAAGCAAAAATAAAATAAACCTAAAATAAACTAATACAGCATTAATTTAAATAGAGCATGGAGCAAATTAATCTATATTAATTCAAAACATAAACTTAAAAAACTTATTAAACATGAAATAAAAAATCCTAAATTATAATACAATTTAATGAATGAAATTAAAATTTACTAAATTGTACCTTAGTTTCTTAGGGTAGTGTGCCACATTACTTAAGTGTGCTACCTATCTTACTAATGCCAATTAGCTATCAACCACTTGACTCCCTCTCAAGTAAGTCTCATTAGTCATATGACTCATAAATTAAGCGAAAATTGAAATAAAAAAAAATTAAAACTTATAATGCATCTTTAAAATTCAGATCACTTGAACTTGGACCACCCATTGACAAAAGTTAAACCTAAAACTTTAAAATTAGAACACTAACATAAAACTAGATCAATATCACCACATTAGCTACACATACACACTCAATAGATTGATTTCTAAGCCCCCGACTCAAGATTTATGTTTTATTTGCTCTGATGTGTTGGCTTTCCATTTAGAATGGATGTAAGGAAAACTGTTTTACATAAACTGGATGTTAAGGTGATATTCATTATGAGACTAACATTCTTTTCAGCAGTTAGTCATATTATAAATAAAATACATGGCACACAAAATTTAAACTAATATTTAAATTAACAATTTATCTATAGTTGCTTGCTCTCTTTTCTTATGGCCCTAAAGCCAGATAAGCATAAAAGGACAAGGGACTTTGGACTTAACAGCCCTAATTCTACATGTTGTGTGTTATAACTATTAAGTGTAATTGGTGTGCCTTTCTACTAATCATTTTTCATGCATTAGTTTAGATGTGCATTTTCCATTTTTAATGTAATTTATAAAATTAGGGCAGGGTCCTCTAGAGTAGGACGAATGATGATGAACCATCTAAGGATGCCATGTGAAGTCTAGAAAACGCAAACCATGAAGGATGTACCATTTAAAGACAAATGCGGAGAAGCATTTATGGGTCATACCTAGTTGTAGAATTACTTTGACCTTTCATTGGAAAGGAGCTTAACTGCCCATTTTATTTTCTTCTAGGATGCATAGCAGTACTAGACTTTATAGACATAATCCTTATATTTTCTGCTATGTTTTCTATTTATGCTTGTTTGGCATGTTTACTCGCACGTTAGATGCAATATATTTTCTCAAGTCTCTTTTTGTTCTTCTGTGCCTATTTGTCTAATTTTCTTGTTAGGCTCTTAAAGTAAAATTAAAATTTATAGCCAACTTAATATTTTTAACAAAAATTGCAAAATATAATTCAATTAAAACAACAGTAAAATCACTACCCACAAGATAAATGCATAAACTAACATTAATTCATATACTGTAGATTGAAATTATGAATAGTGCATCTTGCTACTAGAATTTGAAAAAAGAGGGTTGGGGGGTGATCCCGACATTCTATACATATAAATGTAAAATGTGATGTATGCGATTATATCATTAATTTCTTTAATAGTTATTCTTAACTTGCAACAAAGCCAAAAGTTGATCCAAAGTAAAAGCTAAGTAAATCTTTCACTATGAAGCAAAATAAGAATACAATTATAATAATTTAATATGGGGTACTACGCAAGTATATGTTTTGTTATTAAGTAATATAGAACTTTTTGATTAAGTCCCAAATATCAAACCCAAAGGGAGAATTAGATTTAGAAAATAAAATTTACTTAACATTATATTCTTACTTAAACATAAGATGTTAAAATATGAATGAAAGTTCGATTGTTTTTGTAATTTTTTATAATTTTAAATAAATTAAGTAACTAATTAACTTAAATAAAATACTTGCAAAATGAAGGTAATATAAATAAAATATTTTTTTCTTATTATGAATCAGTGATAAATATAGAAATTATGTTGTGAAAGTATGTTAAATGTGTTGTGCCGAATAGGAGCAATAATATTCTTTACCCTTACTAGAGATGCTATAAAGAACATTGTTTCATCTATAGTTCGAATAGTCTTGAAGAACAGCTACGCAGGGAAGATACTAGCTCTAACGCTAGAGTTCCCTCCTCTCCCTCCTCTTGGGGGCTAACATCTCGTATCAAAAAACGAAAACTATAAATCAAATTAGGGGTTTTAGCCTGTCACTCACAAGTTCTCTAATCTACACCCTTTAAAAGCTTATTTCTCTATTTATTTGCACTCGACCCCATGAACTACATTCTTATTCATGAAATCAATATGTGATTCGAACATTTTTTTGACTGAGACAATACCATGTTGGATCTTACATTTTTTTGACTGCGACAATACCATCTTGAACAATACCATCTTGGATTTTTTTGTCCCCATGGACAATACCATTCTTATTCATGAAATATGTGATTCTAACCATTTGTTGACTGAGACAATACCATCTCGGATCTTACATGTTCTCATAATGGTATTAACATCTTAATTGGCCAAATCAAGAAGTAAATGAAGTGCAAGGTTTCAAATCATCACAACTTCTTGCAAAACTAAAGCCTAATACATCAGAAAACTTCCTTTAAATATTTAATCACTTATCATTTTAAGGAAAAAGATAAAAAAAACTACTAAAAATCCATGGAGAAAACACAACCACACATGAGTTTAAACGTAGAAATCATGTACGCAAACAAGAAATCTAAATTAAAACCAAGTGTAGTCAGAAAGATAAACACTTATCTCAAATCCCCTCCACAAAATGTCTTAAAGTTCCTTTGAATTTTCTTCCTTCACGTACAATACAAACCAAAAATCCAAATAAAAGGAAAAGGTGGCCTGCAGTGGTGGTGACGATAGGCGGGGGCAGCGGCAGTTTAATTGGATGGATGACGGCTGTAAAGTTTGATGGGTGACTGGCCTCTTCTCCTAGAAAATCTAAGTATTTTCTTATAAAAATCCAAGGGGTGCCTTGGTGTCACTTAAAAAAAGTGTCTTCATTCAATGAATCATATAGAAGTTACATCCTTAAAAACCAATTGAATGAATTTCCATTTCCATGAGCTATTTCCACGTTTTTATCAAAGGTTGCTTCAAAAAACATCTTCAAAAATCCACTCAAATTAAATATATCATCAAGTAGCTACTTCTGGCGCTTAGGCATGGGGTACCTGGCGCATAGGCGCGGAGCCTCTAGCGCTTAGGCATCAGACTTGGGCGCTTAGGTTCCATAGTTTATTTTTGCACACTTCTTCATTTTTGCTCTAAATTGACCCATTTTCACTCTTTTTAGTATTTTTCATCCTTTGATTGTACCTGAAAGAAAAACTCACAAATACCCTTCTTTAAAGCAATATCTCAAAAATAGGTATAAAAATGTGTATAAAAACACTATATATTTTAAGTTAATCAAAATCCCTCAGACTTAAGATGTTACTTGTGTTTAAGTGACCTTTTAATCTTTAAAAGCCAACATAAGTAGATAATGCATGTGAGTTTCTTTAGGAGTTAACAAAATTTTGATGTAGAAATATAGTAGTCTAATTTAGAAAAAAATTTTAGTAAATGAGACCAACTTAAAATTTAGAAATTTTTAATGTTAAGAAATATAAAAATATAAGTTCCTATCTAATTCAGAAATATTATAGATCTTCAAAATATATAATTTAGGCATTTTATCATCTCCACATAAATATTTTTATTAAGCATAATTTTAATCACTATATTATATCCTCAATCTTAAGAGTTTCCCAAGTCTTATACTTTAAAATAATGAGATGTGGAACCAATTTCTGATTCGACACTAATCCTCAAGCTTCTCCTCCATTTTTCAACTTTTCTTTTTTTTTCTTTCTTTTTTCTTTTTCTTTTTTTTGTTTCTTTCTTTTTCTTCTTTCTTTTTCTCAGACAAGGATTACTATATCTAGATAGGCCTTTAATGATTTTGAATTTCACTCTTCCTTTCCAAAAACAAAGTGTTGATATTTTTCTCACTTAAAAACATAACAATAGTTTTGAAAATTAATTTCAATAAAATAAATTTAAGTTTTGAAAATTAGAGGTCCAAATTTCTAACTTTTATCAAAAATACAATTTTTTCTACTAAAGATAATTACACAATACTTAGCGTTTTCCACTCTAAAAATTTTTTACCTTAAGTTTTTCTTCATTAGTATAAATTTTAAGTAAATTCTCTTACTCATTTCTAAAATTAAAATTTTACTTCCCTAATATAACTTCATATACATAATCATTTTTCAAATCAAAATCAAATTTATTTGAAATAGATTTGAGATCAAATAAACTTTTAAGTTTCTCTAAAATTTTTCATCCCCCCAAACTTAAATTTTTAATTGAAATAAAACCATTTTAGCATCATATATAAATAAGCAGGAAAGAAAACTAACTATAACATGCTTGCAAGAATCTTTATATCCTAATTATGCAAGTAAAAAAATTTAAAACAAGAGTAAAAATTTAATTGGTCAAATTTTAATTTTCTTAACATATAGAGATTCATCTGACTTCTATGCAGTAGAACATAAAATAAAAGCAAATAAACACAGTAACAAAGATACATGACTGGAACATAAAAAAAATAACTGGTAATAAATTGAAAAGTTTAAATATATAGATTTAAGTAGCAGGTAAGCTAAATTTTAAACATTTCTAAGATTCCAGAATGAATTTCAACAAACACTTTAACACAATTAAAATCATTACTACCACTAAAACATATTAAATAAACACAAATACATCACTGTAGGTGTACGAAACAGAACACAACATAGCAAAAACAAGCAATCTTTACAATCACAACTAAAAACATAACAAAAAGTACAGAATAGTAGAAAGTACATTTCGATTACCACTATTGAGACGCTCCATAACTATGTTGTATTCCTCCACATAATCACTTCTTCTCTTCTCATACCCATCCATATGCTCTGCAAAATGCTCTAAATTTGATACATTGTCGATGATATATATAACATTATTCGATATCATTTCCATGAGCTGTGATTGAGAATCAGATTCAAAAGTCTGGCAACCTGATGTAGAAGCATGTGAAGTAGAAGCTCGTGAAGTAGAGGCAGTATAAATATTGGGGAATCCACCTTTCCAACCAAAAATAGAATGATCTAAATAAGTCTTCACATTTACACTAGTAATGGGCTTCAGTGGCTGTAAGTTCTCCTCCCAGCTATCATATCTAACACCAGCCTGCTCGCATAAAAAAAAAAATCAAGCATGTGAATCCCAAGCTTGCAGTAGTAGCAGTGGAAGCAGAACTGGTAATGAATCCATAAATCAATCCTCCAATATCAATAGGCTTGGATTGTAGAGTATAGTAATTCAAGGTTGCTCTATCTCGAGTCACTTCACTTAAATGATTTATAGGCAGTAGATGAGCAGAAATAAAATAATGTCATGCCTTTGCAGTGGCATCCAACTTGGAAGTAGAAAAGTTTACTCTTCTTTGATTCGTAATCTTCCATACCCCTATCATAGCAGTCAAAGTTGAAATAATCTCGTCTAGCTCCTCCTTAGTAGGACTACAATTTGAATGAAAACACAAAGTACTCGGGGTTAAATGATAAAACTAATTAATTACCTCAAGAGAAAATGGTGTTGTCTTCCCCTTCACTATGACTCCTTCATCCGCCTTAGAGAGATTAACATAGAACTCTCGTACCACAAAAATCATGGCAACAACAGAAAAATAACAGATTCGCTCCCATTGGTAGTTAACAATCAACTCTTCTACATCTCCTCCCGAACTTTAAAACATCTCTCAGGAATGAATTTCCTCGAATGCAGCGCATCACTGTATCAATCCTGAGCTCTCGAACAGACAAATTTTCTTGAATTGAATGGAGCTTTCCCCTTTCCTCTCTTCATTCTTGGTGCCATTTTCTAAAAAAAATGTATAAAATTTAAAATATATTCCACAATCAACTCCAATTCACTAAACTCAACTCCTAAAAGCTTAAACTAATAAATCCATGCATTTTCCATCAATTTTTCTCAAATTTTTGCCATGAACAGTAATTTTCGGGTAGCTCATGAATTTGCTCAAAATACATGGTGAAAATAAAAATTTTTTGCATAGAAGTAAATCTCTTACCTCAAGAAGTTCAAATCTAATTATTTTGGCTTGAAACTACCAAGAAATTTTCACTTCAGATGATGCCCTAACTCTCCAAATCCTGAAAACCGAAGGTAGGAGATGAAGTTGGAAAAAAAATGGAGATTTTTGGCCCAAAAAATCACTTAAAAAAATTCAGGAACCGATTTTTTGTGAACCAGCGGTTTAGCAATAATGGTTCGGGGCTTAGGCCCCCATCTTTCCGTTTAGGCAGCGCTTAAGCATGGGTCTTGGCACTTAGGAGCCAGTGCAACAATTTTGATTTTTTTTTATTGAAGTGAAATGCAAGTCTAGCCTAAGTCAACCAGCCCTATATGGTCTTAAAACACTGTAATAATTACTTCCTCCCCTCTTATCTCTGCTCTTACTCAAGATTCACCAATTTAAACTAATTTGATTCAACACTAAATAACATAAAATTTCACACAAATAAAACAATTATATTAATTCAGGAACAATTACGAACACTTTCAAATACATAGATTCTCAATTCAAATAGTCTTGGCTGAGAAAATTCCTAAACATAATACTAGATTTTAATAAGATAAAACAAACAATAAAACACTTAACATAAACAAACACTACACACATAAACATCAAATCAAAAACTTAATTCCACTCTCTAGTTGATGGAACAAATTCTGGCCTATCGTTAATCTCTCCTTCAACATTTGGAATATATATCTGAAAAAACGGACGATAATTAATAACTCGGGTTGAATATTTTTCAATCCACTTGTTCTTCAGATACATTGTCTTGTCTGCTTCTTCTATAAAACTAGTATGACTAAATTGCATCTTAAGTTGTCATGCCATATGTTTTAGATGTGCGTTAACTTCCATCACTTATGCTTAAATTGAAGCCACATTAGCCTATATTTTCGTGATTTTCTCGCTATTCCTTTGATACTAACAGCTAGGAAATCATTACATATCTCTTGCGCACTCTAAAAAATAAACTTCTTTCTCATTGCTTCCTTCTTCTTCAAATCACTCTCCTAAGAAGATATTTTTCAAAAACTCTCTCCTTTTACTTAAATTTCAAGGTTAAATGGAGGTGTGGTGAAAATCTTTACATAACCCTTCTATTTATAGGCTTGAAACTCTTCATATAACTCATAGGCACGTCCTAGAACTGCTCTCACACGTCTAAGTTAACCAATTCATAGTTAAATCTTCTAGAAACAAAATATGCACATTTTTTTTAACTGTCATGCTTAGGCGCCAAATTTTGGCGCTTAAGCGTCAGTGCTCAACTTAGCACAGGTCAACTTAACGTCCAAACAATTGTTCTAACATGTCCAAGTCATCCTTTAAGGTCTTAAAATAATCACTATCTCATTATATAGTCAAAATACTACCAAAATTTTCTAAATCACACACAACAACATAAAAATAAAAACACAGATAACTATGGGTTGCCTCCCACAGAGCGCTTTGTTTAACATCGTTAGCTTGACATAGCCAGTGCTTATTCTGGTTGACCCAACATTAGAAAATCATTTAATTTATGTTGGTCACCTAAAATGTAGAATTTATGTTTAACATAAATCCTCAGCCTGACATAGCGAGTGCTTATTTTGGTTGACCCAACATTAGAAAATCATTTAATTTATGTTGGTCGCCTAAAAAGTAGGATTTCAGCCTATGACCATTCACTTTGAATTTTTTATCAGTTTTAGGATTTTTGATTTCCACAGCTCCAAAGGGATAAAATTTCATCACAACAAATGGGCCCATCCACCCGGACTTAAGTTTGCCTGGAAATAATCTCAACCTTGCATTAGAAAACTAAACTTGTTGCCCTGGCTGAAAAGTTTTAGTAAGAATCCTCTGATCATGCCACATCTTTATCTTTTCTTTGTAAATTTTGGCACTTTCATAAAATTCATTCCTTATCTCTTCAAGCTCATTCAATTGCAATAACTTATTCTCCCCAACATCTTTCAAATTGTAATTAAAATCCTTAATCACCCAATATGCTTTTTGCTTAGGTTCAATTGGTAAGTGACACACTTTCCCAAATAATAGCCTATATAAGGACATTCCTATAAAAGTTCTGTATGCAGTCCTATAAGCCCTCAAAGCATAGTCAAGTTTAGCTGACCAATCCATTTTACTTGGATTTATAGATTTTTCCAATATTCTTTTATTTTCATGATTGGATAATTCTGCTAAACCACTTGTCTGAAGATAATAAACAGTGACAATTCTATGGTTTATATGATATTTATTTAATATTTTTTCCATTATTTCATTTTTAAAATGACTTATTTTAACAGTTATGATTACTCTCGGCATCCCAAATCTATAAAATATATTCGTTCTTAAACTCTGTAACGCTTTGAGTATCACATCGAGGTAAAGCAACAACTTCTATCCATTTGTATATATAGTATACTGCTAACAATATGTATAAAATTTTGAAATATGGTATAAATGATCCCATGAAATTTAATCCCCAAACATCGAATATCTCAACTTCTAACACTAAATTGATGAGCATCTCATTCTTCTTAAAAATATTGCCTACTTGTTGACATTAATCATAAGTTTTGACATAAGTATTAACATCTCTAAAAACTATAGGCCAATAAAATCTAGATTGTAAAATTCTGTATGTTGTTTTACCAACACCAAAATGTCCCCCAAAATCAGAATTATAATATTTTTTGGATAATTTCATAAGTTTCTTCAAAAGGCACCAATCTTTGAATAATAAAGATCCTTTCATTATTTATATAAAAAATGACTCATCCTAAAAATAAGTCTTAGCTTAACATACAAATTTCCTTTCCTATTGGTATGTCATTCCATATGATATAATATCATTAACAATGAAGCTCACAATGTTGGCATACCATGGAACACGTCACTCATTGACATTTAAAAATTCTTCACCTGGAAAATGTTTATTAATTTTTTTTTCAAAACATAGTGGTTTTTCTAATTCAAGTCTAGACAAATGAACATGAATTTAATTCTCAGCTCCTTTCTTATATAATATTTCAAAGTCAAATTCTTACAAAAGAAGAGCCCATCTTATCAGTCTAGGTTTTGCATCCTTCTTTTTGTAATCGACAAATACAAGAATTTATGGATGCGACTAGAAGATTTAATCATCTAGCAACAGTGTCGAAAGACTTGATCGCGACTATACGTATTTTGATTAAGTTGTATAATAATAATATTCAATAATGTTAAAGTCAAATTTGTCAATGTAAGTATACGTATCGCTCAAGTAATATAGGGCTCTAACGAAGTCCTAGATATCGATCCCACAATGAGTGTTTTAGAATCACGAACTAAGACTTTTAGAAAAGCAAGACTTTAATCACAACAATGACGTTCAATTTACTTATCTGTCACTATTAGGCAATTGAAATAAATAGATAATTTTAATAACTAATAAATAACTAATGATATANAACTAATAAATAACTAATGATATAAAGTAGGGTTTGATTGTGATATTTAATATATAAGAAAACATCCTTCTCCTTGTCAAGAAATTATAGTCAATGGATAAAATGAATTAGTTCAATTTATATTGTGCCAAATAGGAGCATACATATTCTTTACCCTTTGGTCCAGGCATAAAAACATTGACTAATCCTATTCTTGGTTATTGATTCTGCAGCTAGGCTAGGAGGATACTGGCTCTCACTTTGGAGCTCCCACGTTCCGCTCACCTGAGGACTAACATCTACACATAAGCATCTAAACGATAGGACCAAATTGGGGATTTTAGTCTGTCACTCTAAAATCTCCAATTTTTCGCCCGATACTAATATTTCCCTATTTATTTACACCCAACTTCCAAGGGCTTTGACCTCCCTAAATCTTGGATGTAACCTTCACTTTAGTTGTAAAAATCAATATATTTTAACAAATTAGTTGGCCAAATTGAAAGTAAATTAAGATCTAAGTGAAAAGATCATCACAACTTTCTAAATATTTTCATGGCTTCACCAATTCAAATCACCATTTCACAAATCTCGAGTCAAGAAGAAAGACAGAGAAAACTACTCAGATCTCATAGGGAAAACACAACAAAACTTGGAATTCATA
>JXCR01106851.1:13070-27317 GCA_002079205.1 Phalaenopsis hybrid cultivar | reverse complement strand
GCAGGATAATGCAAATCTAAGTCAAAACATTGAGCATGAGATGCGAGTAAATAGGGAAGAGCCTGCTGAGAACCCCACAACAGATAGGGTCCAATTTATACTTCAGGAAATCAATGAAAGTGGTGTAATTCAGAATTCTAATGACATCGGCTTGGATTTTCGGATTGAACAGCACCTTGATGATGAGATGGCTGATGAAGATGAGGATATGGGGGATGATGGTGATGATGATGATGATGAAGATGATGAGGAAGATGATGACAATGAAGAGGACATTGCTGAAGGAACTGGTTTAATGTCTTTAGCTGGTACTGATGTAGATGACCATGATGACAGTGGTTTGGTTGAAGAATATAACATTAATGCAATTGATGAAGAAGATGATGATTCCCCTGAAAACCATGTTATTGAAGTAAGGTGGAGAGAAGGATTAACTGGTTTTGATCAGTTGCGTGTTGTAAGGGGATCTGGAAATGTTAGTGGTTTTGTTGATATTGCTTCTGAGCCATTTCGGAGTATAACCGCAGATGAAATATTCAGTTTCCAACGTTCACTGGGCGCTGACCAGCGGCGTCCAAGTGGTAATCAGAATTTTGTTGACAGGTCAGGTTTTGATGGTAATGCTTTCCAACATCCATTACTTCTGAGGCCTTCTCTGTCAGGTGAGACAGGTACTTCGATTTGGCCATCCGCTGGAAACACTTCCAGAAATTCCGGAGCATTGTCACTTGGAAGTGCTGATTTAGCCCATTTATATATGTTTGATTCTGGTCTCTCAACTGAACATGCTGCTTCAACATTACATGGTAACAACTTAGTTGATTCTGCGCCACCTTTCATTGATTTTTCTTTTGGCGTGGATTCCCTGCAAATGGGGCCAAGAAGGGGAGTTGGTGATAGTCGGTGGACAGATGACGGTCTTCCTCAAGCAGGTACCAATGCTGCTGCTATTGCACAAGCTGTTGAGGATCAATTTGTATCTCAGTTACGTGGCATACTTTCTGTCAGTAATCCTCCCATTCAGAGGCCATCTGGGCATTCTCTAGGACAAATTAACCAGTCATCATTGTTAATTGCCAATAATCATGTACTGTCAAGCATAGAAAGTGATCCTTTTGAACCAGGAGAATTTCAGCATCTGGAAACTGGATTTGATGAATCAGCTCAATGGCTAGATAATGTAGCTTGTGAAGATCCTTCTATTCCATCTCAGGGAGAAGCAGATAACGCTGTTGCTGGAATTATTGAGAATGAGGGTGCATTGGAAGCAAGGCAATTTGTTATTGATGATCCAAATGTTTCGGCTCTTAATGCCCCTGAGAGGTTGCTTGTCTGGAATGAAGATGGGCCCATCACCATACCTTCACATGTTCCTGAAATCGTCATGTCATCTGATGATTTGCACAATGTTGATCAGCATGTACCATATGATTCTGAAGCACTTCCATGTCCCGTAAGCATAGATTCCCATAGTGATTGTCTTCATGGAAATAACGACTTTGAAAATCATTCTAGTAGCCAAGCAGTCATTGATTCAGGTTCAACGTTGCCCATTTTAGGTGATGGTCGTGCTGGTCCAAGTCCGGCAAGTGCTGATTTTGATATGAATGCTACGGAAACAGTGGGGAATCAAGTCAATGGTGTGGTTCCTACTAATGATGAACTATCAAATATGCATGATGCATCTTTTCCTAAGGAAGCCATTCAAAATCAAGGGATTGTTAATAACGATTCTTCTTGTATGAACGGCATCGACCCAACATTTTTGGAGGCACTCCCTGATGATCTCCGTGCTGAAGTATTGGCTTCACAACAAGTTCAGTCTGCTGGGACTTCTACGTATGCTCCACCTGCTGCAGAAGAGATAGATCCAGAGTTTTTGGCTGCACTTCCCCCAGATATCCAAGCTGAGGTTTTGGCTCAACAACGAGCACAAAGGGATGGACATGTGCAACATGCTCATGGTCAACCAGTGGACATGGACAATGCTTCAATTATTGCCACCTTCCCTCCTGAACTGCGTGAAGAGGTAACATTTGCATTTTACTGTAGCGGATAACACTTCTCTCATGGGAAATTCAAAAATATCTACTTGGAACTCTTGAGGCGGCCCAATATTGGGGGAATTGGTGGGCCTGCAGTGTTATTAAGAACTTACTTTGGCCTATTTCTCCAATTGGTGGCACCTCGCTGGAAGCACCCTGCAAGCTTTCACGGTATCTACAAGGGCCAAGTATCAATTTTTGTTTCTTTTCATGAAGTGGATTCCTCTATCTTAGTTTTTGTAAGGCAAATCTTTTAAAATGTTTTGCAGGTTCTCCTCACATCATCTGATGCTGTCCTTTCAGCATTACCGTCAGCTTTACTTGCTGAGGCTCAAATGCTCAGGGATAGAGTATCAAGCCATTACAGTGCTCGCAGCAGCTTCTTTGATGGAAGCCAAAGGCTTAGCAGTAGGAGGCTGACGGTTGACCGGCTGACAATTATGGATAGAGGTGTAGGAGCAACAATAGGTTCAAGAGCAGCTTCAGCAATTGCAAGAAACTTGAATGTTAAAGAAACTGAAGGGATGCCTCTTGTGGATGTAACTTCTTTGAGATCTTTAATTCGACTCCTAAGAGTAGCTCAGGTAATGTGCATGTTTTAATATGATTATGAAATTAATAAATTATTAACATTATCATGATCTTTATGTAGAAATAACTTGGGGAGGAAAATTGCTTGATCAAATCACTCACAAGTATGGTACATTTATATAGGGAAATCAATCCATCTTTATTCACAAACTTACCAAATATATCTGATCAATATTTTGAAAAGGAAATATTCTGAAATAAAAATAGAAAACAAAAATAGGAAGAGAATAAAACTAATTAAGGAGTTTCCAAATTTTCTCCCAATCATACCTTGGGAGATCGAATGATGACCGGTCGGCCCATCAAGACTTCCTTCCCAATTTTTCACAATTTCCTTCAAGCTGGGTCATACATGTTGTTGAGACCAAGCTTGGTATTGAATTCCGAGATGGTGTTTAAAGGAAGAATTTTAGTGAATACATCAAAAACTTGTTGGCACATTAAAATGTTGCTTAGTTGTATTATTTCTCCGTTAACATTTTCAGAAACAAAGTACATATCAACTTCAATATGTTTGGTCCTATCATGATTTATAAGATTCTTGGTGATACCTATAACTCCTTGACTTTCACAAAACATCAGTATAGACCTATTGGAGATACACTCCAATTCCCTTTTACACTTTCTGAATCCAAATCGCTTTATATATTCCCAAGGCGAGTGGTCTATACTCAGATTCTGCACTGCTTTTAGAAACAACAATTGTTTCTTACTTCTCAATGTAATCAGATTTTCTCGTGGCGAACCTTCTGTCAGTGAGTTTCTTAGCCCATATAGCATCAGTGTAGATTTCTACCTCTCTATTTTTGGCCTTCTTAAAAATTAATCCATCATCAAGAGTCTTCTTAAGAAACTTCAGGATTTTGTACATTATCTCCAAATGCTCTTCATTTGGGTTATTCTTGTGTTGGCTTACAATGCTGACAAAATATACAATATTTGGCCTAGTATGTGATAGGTAGATGAGATTTCCTACCAATCTTTGATATCTTCCCTTATCCACATATATACTTTCCTTCCCTTTATTAGACTTATTGAGATTCATTGGAGTATCATTAGGTTTACATCAATCATCCTCGTCTCCTTTAATAGATTTAGAATGTATTTTCTCCATGATATAATGTTGCCTTTCTTTAACCTTGATACCTCCATAACGAGAAAATATCTTATTGTTCCAATGCCCTTGATTTCAAACTCACTGACAAACTCATCTCCAGTAAGAATCATATAATCCACATAGAGTATCAGTGCAACATATTATCCCTCAGAGTGTTTTGTGAACAAAGTATGATCAGCTCGAACTTGAGAATATTCATTTGACCTCATAGTTTTAACAAACCTTTTAAACCACTCCCTTGGTAATTTCTTAGGCTCATAGAGAGATTTCCCAGATTTTTTGGTGGTATCTCCATGTACACTTCTTCCAGATCCCTATTTTAGGAAAACATTTTTTTATGTCTTGCTGATGTGAACTTCATTCCTTATTAATTGCCACCGCAAGGAGAACTTTGATAGTATGTAGTTTGGCAACTGGTGCAACGGTTTTTTGATAGTCAATCCCTGAAAGTGTGCATTAGCATTAAGATTTCAAAGGATAAAAAAAAGAACTATATAAGCTACACAAAAGGTGGAGTTTGTGTGGCATCAACCTCCACTACACTAAAAAATGCGGGGTCACAAATGTGAGCATCCCAAACAAATGACCTATTCAAAGCTAGTTGAGAAAAAAAATGGGCAGCTTTGTTACATTTTTTATGAGGAAAAAAAAAACTTGCTTAAAATTAGTAACAAAAAGTTATGTCGGGCCCAATGTCAAAATGTTGCTGCCATACATTCCCTTTCAAACTCTTTTTGGATAAGAAGTGATAACCGTCGCATTGTCTCTTTCAATAATGATCTCCTTAGTTTCATAAATCCAAGGCACCAAAAGAGTGCTGAGGGAGAGAATTGCTTCATATTCCACGCTTTAGTTGTCCGAAAGCATCAAGGATTGTCCTACCCCAAGAATAAATTTCCCAACTTCTCACCAATCACAACCCCAAGCCCGCTTGATTGTTGGCAAGAAGGGCTTAACGTTGGCCTTTATCCAACCCTTACCAAAAATTAGAAGTTGACAGTTGGGTAGGTCGAGGAGAGCCCCATTGCTTCATGATGGGGAAATCTTTTGTTTCAGTGAGGAGAGGATGGTGGCCGCCATCCATCAGGGTCCTATAAGGCTGGTTGTGCACTTTGGCGTTTTGCGTCCGCAAACCATGACGCACCACATAGCAATAAGTTCTGTGCAATTCCACACTAGAGTAGGGGAGTTGCTTCAAAACTGTTGTTGTTTCTTCAAGGGAATGAATATCTGGAGTTCTCAGCCCCCATCAGGTCAGCCATCAAAGTATTTCTTTCAGCACTTTACAACTGGCCGCAATATGTGAATAATTTTCAATTTCATCATAGACCCAACGCGTAGGACATTTTTCGGTTGAACCCCTTCGATGAAGCCAAGCATAAGTTGGTATAGCATTATGAATTATGGTGTGTTTGGGGCAACTTGTGCGTTTCAGGATAAGCAGCTTATCTTGAAACACGGCCCGTGGGGGTCGACCCGCGGTCTGCATTTAGTGTAAAAATGAAACTATTTTTTCAGATAAACAGACAAAACGCACGATCGAAACGGTACCGCAGCTTTTTAAAAAAAGCCCACGTACTTATAAGCTGCCCCAAACGGGTCCTTAATCTCCACCAAAAAATAGCTTCTCTAGGATGGAGGCGGAGCTTTGGGATCCAATTGTCATCTTTAATGAGATGAGAAAACTACTTCTCATTTGCCATAGCAGTGATGGTTCTACCAGAAAGAGCTGGGAAGAGTTTAGCTTGGTCCTGCCATGAATTTAGCGGATTTTGGATCTGCTATATGATATTAATAAGATCTGGCCCAAAGCATTCATTCAATGTTGGCCTAGTTCTTGTTAGCCAATCTCATAGGTTTGAGTGAAGCGTTTTGCAACTAGTTTGACTTTGAATCTTTCTATACTCACATCAGTTATGTATTTTATGTTGNAATTTCATCATAGACCCAAGGGCGTAGGGCATTTTTCGGTTGAACCCCTTCCATGAAGCCAATCATAAGTTGGTATAGCATTATGAATTAATCTCCACCAAAAAATAGCTTCTCTAGGATGGAGGCGGAGCTTTGGGATCCAATTGTCATCTTTAATGAGATGAGAAAACTACTTCTCATTTGCCATAGCAGTGATGGTTCTACCAGAAAGAGCTGGGAAGAGTTTAGCTTGGTCCTGCCATGAATTTAGCGGATTTTGGATCTGCTATATGATATTAATAAGATCTGGCCCAAAGCATTCATTCAATGTTGGCCTAGTTCTTGTTAGCCAATCTCATAGGTTTGAGTGAAGCGTTTTGCAACTAGTTTGACTTTGAATCTTTCTATACTCACATCAGTTATGTATTTTATGTTGAACTCCCATTTGCATCAAATTGGTTTCTTATTTGGGGGGAGTTTAGTGAGAATCCACGTATCATCATGCTTCAATGTTTGGATCTACTCTTAAACTACTTTTCTTCATTTTGAATTTTCAAGAGCTTCATAAATGAATTTAGAAATTTGCATACTATCAAGGTTAGAAACAAAAATTTTGTATGACAACTTTCCATAAGTTACACACTCTTGAATTAAATATCTAATGCAACTTTCCTTATCAGCAGCAACATAAAAAAAAGAAGGGAATAACTCATGAGTACCTACTCCTTACCCAAAATTTTAGGTGATTGTAGATTGAGGTTTTGGTTTGAGCAGTTATGTATTTCAAGTTGTATTCTACTCGTTCAAGATGTTTCTTTCTCCTTGTGCATACACGATGGTTGTTATTATGGACTTCGGGTTGGATTGGTTGGATTAGTTGAACATCCTCAATCAGGATAGGAGGGCTATTTGGAGGTGGTGAGGCCATGTAGGTTTCATCAAATGCATCTCAAAATTCATGTTCATTTGCACTCTCCCCTCGAACATCAGATTTGGGGTAGTAGAACTGATTTCAAAAATGAGACAACCATGGAGTTATAATATTTTCTAGTAATATGAGAATGATACTTGTCCCCATTTTTGCTTCGAGTTTTGTCGGATTTTGGGATTTGATGTGAAGAAAGGATACACACCCAAAGATTTTAAACTATATAGTAGAAGTGAAAGATCTGATCTGAGGATATGTAACCATCAAATATCAGGAGGTGTTTTGAAGTCAAGTATCCTGCTAGACATTCAATTAGTAAGATATGTTGTATTAAGAATTGCTTCCCCCGAAAAATATTTTGGAACTTGATGAGAAATCATGGTTGAGTAGAACACCTTAAGTATGTGTCTGTATTTTCTCTCAGTTATCTCATTTTCTTTTGGGGTATTAATATATGAACTCACATGGTTGAATCCATTTTTTGAAAGATTGGACCCAACAATAAATTGAAATATTGCATTGCATTATTTTTTTTGAAGATCTGAATTTTGCAATAAAATTGAGTTTCAATCTTGTCATGAAAGGTTTAAAATATTTGGGTTGTTTCAGATTTCTCCTTCATTATGAATACCCAAGTAATTCTAGTGTGATTGTCAATAAATGAAACAAATCATTTAGCCCCACTTAGATTCTTAACCTTTGAAGGTCCTCAAATATCACTTTGGATAATGGGAAAAGGGAGTGAGGGATTATACCATGTCATGTGATAGCTATTTTTAGTGTGTTTAGCAAGTTGACAAGTTTCATATTGATAAAAGATAGATTTTTAATTGATTAATAAATGTGGATAAAATTTACTAACATAATTGAAATTATGATGATCCAAGTGACAATATCATAACATGACTTTATTTTTGGCATGCATAGACTCAACTGACTTAGAAATTTGAGATAAATATGAAGATGTGATCATTTGTGTGTTTAGAGAGAGACTTTCCTTGAACACATAGAAGCCTTAATGCATTTTGTTAGAAGTTATATTAGGAAATAATTTATTCCTATTAAAAGTTTGAGATTTAGATTTATTTCCTAATATAATTTTATTTTCTTTTCCTATTTTAGATTTTCCCATTTTTATGTTGTTTTCTTTATCAACAGAACAATTAATATGAATTTGATAATTGAAGATATCATAAGTTATATCTTTCATTTTCTGCTATTTTTTTCTATCGTCTTTTCTTATCTGAGATTCTTGTAAGGGTCAGATTCTTGTAAGGGTTATTTAAACCCTTTTTTTATATCAATAAAAATATTTCACATTATTTTGAATTTCAACATTTTATCAGAGTCCAATTTCCTACCCTAGCCTCCGATCCTCCTTCCAGAATCGCTGGACTCCCTTCCTGCTATGCACTGTGCGGGAAGGGAGGGGCACCTATTATGACATTTGAAACAACAACTTTTGTTTATTCTTTCCCTGCCGGCTTGGCCTTTCGGCTAGCCCTTCCCGAACCGGGAGCTCGACTCTGCCAGCCTCCAGAAAGCAAGTGGCACTTCTTAACAGTTTTTCTTCTTGTAGAGATTTGCTTGGTGGAGAATTTTTTGCTGTTGGCTGCCTAACAATTTTTTTCCATAAAGAATTATTGCATATATACCGTGTAGATCTATAACTGTTGGTTCCTCTAGCTACCACCTTTTTTCACTCTTTACGCTGTTGCCGACTATCTAACGCAACCTTCATCTTTTCACATCAAGGGCTTGGAACTCGTCAATGAAAGTGTTTACCAAACTCTTAATTTCTCAAAATTTTGGTATTACAACTCTCCCCTTATAAAAATTTCGTTATCAAAATTTTTTAATATACTTGAATTGAGAGATATTTCTGTCACATTTCTTCTTTTTCTCATGTGGCTTATTTTTCAGACCTGGACTTTCGCTTTAGCTTGACAAAAGGAATCCGTCTCATCAACTTCTTAACATCAGTTTCTAAATTACTTCAACGTTTTCATGTGAAATCCTCTTGTTTAAATTGGAAACAAATTTTTTCAGCATTAAAAGGTGAGCACATCATAAATATTTGATATATTGACAAGTAAAGCTAGATTGTAAGCAGCTGGATCAACCATTTCAATAATTTCAAAAGGACTAACATACCTAAGGCTCATTACTTCCCTAACAAAATTTTTGCTGTATTTTTTATTTGCCTGCCTTTCAAAAATACAAAATCTTCAATTTCAAATTTTTAATTTTTTATTTTAGGACATAATATTTCTGTTATTTATCTTGAACTGTTTTCAATCAGTCTCAGATTAACCTGATTTTCTCTGTAGTTTCATCAACTAACTCAGGACTTAACAGTTGACGTTCACCCACTTCAACACAACTTAGTAAAATTATACATTTCCTGTCATACAGTGCTCTAATATCATTTGTGATAGTCTGAACACTCACTCATCAAGGTATTTTCTTCTTTGGCTTAATGGACTTACTGTTTTACCCTTTTGGTGTAACTTCTCAGGAGGTCACCCATCTCAGTATTATTCGCATGCGAGCACACTTAACTTTGTAGTTTCTATCAAAACTTCAATCGTTGCATCGAAATGGTGTCTCTATCATAGGAATATGATCTTCTCAATTGTCTGTAAAATTGTGAACACAAAGCTTTACAAATTTTCCAATACCTGAATTATTCTTTCTGATTGTCTGTTTAGTTGTGGATGAAATGTTGTGCTAAAGTACAACTATGTACCCAAATATTGTTGAATGTCTTTCCACAACCCGAACGTGAATCTTCTATCTCTATTAGAAATAATGACTTTTGGAACACCATGCAATCTAATAATTTCTTCGACGTATAATCTTGCCAATTGTTTAACTAAATTTATTAGTTAGATTGACAAGAAGTGAGCCGACTTTGTTAACATGTCAATATTGACTCAAATACTATCGTGACCTTGCTTGGATCAGAAAATTCCCATAACAAAATCTATTATAGAATATTTTTCCATTTTCATTAAAGTATAGACAATGGTTGTAGCAATCTGCTAGGTCTCTGATACCCAGTCTTTATAATATATAATATATGTTGATTCTAATTTGAGACTGGAGATCCTACTCATCATCGAACTATACAATTCATTCAGGCATCATTAAAATATACAAAAATATAAAATTGATATTTTGGTGGTCAAGTATGACGAAAGATGAGTAGGATTTCCATAACAAAATCTATTATAGAATATTTTTCCATTTTCATTAAAGTATAGACAATGGTTGCTAGGTCTCTGATACCCAGTTTTTATAATCTAACAAGCTTGACATTGAGATACATATTGAACAATATCTTTCGTCATACTTGGCCACGAAAATATCAATTTTATATTTTTGTATATTTTAATGATGCCTGAATGAATTGTATAGTTTGAATGATGAGTAGGATTTCCAATCTCAAATTAGAATCAACAGATACCCATAACTACTGCTTCTTTCTGATATTATCATCTTCATCACCACTCATATTTGACTTATTTCTTTATTGAATTGCTCGGAGTTTGGATTTTCGTTTCTAAATTTCTGAGCTATCTTGATTCTATCTATTAAAGTTGGTTGCATCGTCAACTGATGTAGATATCCCATATCACCTGGTCTTCTGACCTCCAATTGAAAGATTTCAATTTCTTTAATCAATCCTAGCTCCTGAACAATAATCCAGTTTGCACTACTTATGGATTTATAGCTGAAAACATCAACGACTACATTTGTTCGGTCAAAATGATACTATATGTACATATCATAATCTCTGAAAATTTCTAGCCATCTCTTCTTCCTAAAATTCAACTATTTTTATATGAAAATATACTTCAAACTCTAATGATTGATGAAGACTTCACATTCTTGCCATACAAATAATGCCACCAATCTTAAGAGGAAACACTACAATAGCTAACTCTAGATCATGCGTTGGATAATTTCTCTCATGTGGTTTCAAAACATACAACCCATGCCTCTTAATGACTCTCGTTGTAAATCTGGATTTCTTATGTACTTGATGGAGTAGCCAACGCTGGCGCAGTAGTCAAATGTTTCAATTTTTTAAAACTGTACTCATGTTTTGTATTCGACTCATATTGGATGGCTTTCTCATCAATTTGGGTAATGCCATAACTATTTGTGAAAATCCTTTAACGAACTTTCTATAATAATTGAGTAAACTAAGAAAACTGCATACCTCGGTAACATTCTTTGTAGTAGGTTATTCCATAATTATTTTCATATTCTGAGGATATACTGAGATTCCATGACCACCGATAATATGCCCCAAGAATGCATATTTAGCTATCAAAATTAATTTTTCAATAATTTTAATTATAACTAATTCCGCATTAATAACTTTAATACTATTTTCAGATGCTTAACATGCTCATCATCTGTTCTTGAATATATCAAAATATTATCAATTAACTGATTAAATTGATCGTCAATTCTGGGCAAAGAATATTTGTACTTGATTTTCACCTTGTTTAGCTTTCTATAATCAATGCATAGCCACATAAATGCATTGTCCTTCTAATAAACAATACTGGAGTTCTCCAAAGTGAATTACTTGGCCTGATAAAGCCATTATCTATCAGTTCTTGCAACTGACATTTCAATTCCTACAATTCCTTCGAACGCGACTTGAAAATTGCAGACGTTCCGAGCAACACCTCAATTCCAAACAGTAAACTTCCCGTTGAGGCGGTAGCCCTGATGATTCTTTAGGAAATACATCAAAAAATTTTGCAATAACTGGGATATTTTTCAAATCTCCCACATATTTATTCAACACTTCTAATTTGGCTAGAAATAATAGTTCATCACTTCATAAACATTTCTTAACTTTCACTGCACTAATCAGAGAAGATTGTACATTTCACTGCACTAATTCATCCCAATATGATATCGAAAGTTTGAATTGATATGGTAATCAAATATGCTTGCAATTTCTTATCGTGAATGTTATCATGTACGACACATTTTTTGTTAGTACAAAAATTACTTTTGAAGGCATAACAATGCACAATGCAGGAGTAAAGTGCATAATATTATAAATAAACTGGCAACAAAATTGTCAGAAATGAAAAAGAAATGCAATTCACCTATATCAAATGGAACAGTGACAGGTTGATCTTGAATCAGAAGGGTATCTAACCACTTCTTCAAATTCTTTGGTTTCTTGAGGGGTAATTGTGTAAACTTTAGCTTTTACTGGTTGCTCTGTTCTGCTCTATGAAGTTTCAATATTTGCTTGTGTTGAAAGTTTTTTGAATAAATTAATTTTGTTGGATTGATTGCCTTCTAAAATTTTTTTTTGATTGTTCTTGTTCTTTAATTGTTAGTGGTATGCTCTCTCTTTTTCTGTGGATGGTTCATCTAAAAATGTTCTGACTATCCACATTTGTAGTATTTTCTTAAACCCATCAAACACAACCCAAACCATATTTTTTATATTTTTCACAAACTGGCTTTTATGTTTGAGACTGCTTTTGATTACTTTCTTATTTAATTTTCTTGGTATTGAAATTCTTCTACTTTGTCAAAATCTTTTTCTTTTTCTTTTGCTTACCTGAGGTTGCCATTGCTGACCAGAATATTTTAGCTCATTTTCAATTCGTTTGGCTCTTCAACAAGCACTGAGAAATCACTATTTTTTAATGACACCAAAACCAACCTTTACTGATCTTTGAGGCCGTACAGATAACTGACATTTATTTTGGGTACTAAAGTAGTGATGTACATATCTAAAGAGAGAAGTATATTTTGTTTCATATTTTGCATAGCTAATATGGATTCATGAGTCAGATTGAAAAATTTATCTTGCAAATATAATCTTTGTTGAAGGCGGAATAAACCAATCTTTGAAAACTTTAGCAAAATCATTTCACTAAATTTGTGGAAGAGGTGTTAGCTGAAATTTCTCTCTGTGTTGCGTCTCTCACATCTCTTTGCTTTGCCTTCTAACATGAAAGTGGCTAGCACAACTATAATTTTTTCTGGACAAATCATGTCATCCAAAATCTTCTCGATCTTCAATAGACAATCTTCAACAACTGTAGGGTCACTGACACCCTTAAATCTAAATGGTTGAATGTCTGGAAAATTTTCATTGTCTAACTTTTTGCCTTAAGTTCAGATGTGGGCCTTTAATTATTGGAAGATCTTTTAATAGCAACCATTTTATCAATTGTTTGTGATATTAGCTCCACAATGTCTTGCAACTCAGTGGCTTTAATTTTCTCATTTGTTATGTGTTGACCTCACTTTTAGTTGAGGTTTAGTCTATTTTCTTTAATAGCCTAGGATCTAGTCATAGGACTTTCCTGTTGACTATTCCTAGAAAATTAGAAAAGGAACCATCACTTTTAGAAATTTTAAACTCTTCTTTGCTCAACTTGAGGTTCCTCATATTGGTTCTAACCTCTAGTACTTAGTAGGTGGAGTTAATATGGAGTAGCTCGAGATGAGTTCCCGTAGGACTGCTTGACCATAGGGTTGACCCTGAATGTTGGTCTAGAGCTGTTCACTCACTTGCACTCACTGTCACTCATTTCACTCCTATTCACTCACAATCCTGAACCCAAGTTATTTCACTTCTATTCACTCACAATCCTGAACCCAATTTGTTAACGATGACCCCTTGATTTTTTGGGAGACTCATGTAGATGGTCTTCTAGACCCTTTAGCCCTAGGCCGAGGTTTAGCTAACACCAGTACATAGAGGACCCAAATGGAGATTCTATTGGTCCATGACTCAAATCAGGATGGTTAGCACCACAATTCCACCAATTACCCAATTTAGCCTTTTGCCCCCGAAACCAATTTGGACTCTTCAATTGACCTCCATTTGATCCCAATTTGCCTCAATTTGAATTCTATACTTTTCATAACAATCCTACATATCAAATTAGACTTTTAATTGGCCCTGGTCAAGCCTCATTTTCACTCAATTTCAACCCACATTCAAAATTCGCAAATTTGCCCCAAATTAGCTATCTCCCCAAATTCCACCAAATTGAATGCCCAAACTCCAAAATTGACACCCAATTGATGTTGAGAACTCTTTATAACATTCCCCTAGACCACTTTGAATCATCAATTTGGACCTAACCCAACCATAACCTATTCTAGACCCAAGTCTAACCCAACACCCCTAAATTCGCTAAATGTCCAAAATTCACTAAGTTGACTCTCCCGATCAACTCGAAATCACTTCAAAAATTTTCTAAGCATCTCATGACAACCATTTACACCTTTCTGATTAATTGAGCTTGAACCAAAATTTTGACGAAAATCAAATTTTGACGCGTTTTTGACCCGATCGGCGACGACGTCGTCCGAACGACTTCGGAAGACGAAACGGACCACGCCGACGCGTACGGAACGTCGATTTTTCCTGAAGGAGATGTTCATTTCACGACGATGGCATGTCTAGGAGAAAATACATAAAATGGAGCGTATAATAATAATAATAATAATAATAATAATAATAATAATAATAATATTATTATTATAAATTCTTTTTTTTTCTCCCTAAAAAACCCTAAATCTCTGAATCAATCTCTCGCTCACGCCTCCCTCTTTCCCGTTCGCGAGACCGACCGAGCCCTTCCTCCCCG
>JXCR01106836.1:63405-92629 GCA_002079205.1 Phalaenopsis hybrid cultivar | reverse complement strand
ACCTTTTGATTCAATACAGGAATCATCAGTCCTCCCAAAAAGCTAAACAAAAAACAATAGTTTGCCTAAAAATAAACCCCAGATAACATGGGGTGCAAAATAAGAAGATAAGGAGGGTGAAAATAAAATAATAACAGAAAAGAAAGTAGTCACTCTTGATCTTGATTAACAATTCTGAAGTGTGGGACCTCAATCCTATCTCCATGCAGTAAAAACTGAAGGGTGTGGGGAGGGGAAACAGCGACAGAGAATTCCTTTAAGTTATAATCTTGTCTAGTAAGCCAATTTGCAGGCTGGCTTCCCTCTCTATAAATAAAAGTGTAGTGCACCTTTAGCTGTGAAGATATTTCTCTGATTTTTTTAATTCAATAAGTAAGGTGCCAGGGTGCATGCACCTCATCCTTTAATATCTTGATTACAGCAGTAGAATCCACTTCTAACCATAAGTTGTACCAGCTAGACATTTTAGCAATTTGTAAGGCCCAATAGACAGCCACTATTTCAGTTTCAACAGCATCAACAGCCATAATGGGAATGTGAAAGTATAATATGCATTTCCCCAAGTGATTTCTGTAGACACCCCCCACACCTGCTCCTGACTTATTGAAGCTTCCATCAGTATTTATCTTGACTGTGTGGTAATCAGGAGGTTTCCAGAAAAACCTATGAACATAAATCTTGTCAGGTTGTCCCAAAGAGTAAGAGTTAGAAATGTTAGGAAATCTTCTCAACTTAATCATCTTGTGAACATACGAACGACTATTTCTGACTATCTTTTCAGTTTTTGGTATACCTTCTTCAAACTTAACCTTGTTTCTTTCCATCCAAATAAACCATGCAACAATGAGAGGTATAGAAGCATAGTTCCTCTTATTCCATGTCTGCCAGCAAGTGGTGATATTATCCCAAGTAAAGAGGTTTTTGTCAATATTCAAGTGGGATAGCAGTTGGTGCCAGACAAGCTGGAAAAAATTGTATTAAAAAAAAAGATGGGGCAGTGATTCCTCCTCCTGAAGATAGAACCTGCATTTAGAAGACCCCGTTAAACCCTTTAGTTTAAGAATATCATCAGTAGGAAGTAGATTATTAAAAACCCTCCAACAGAAAAATGACATGGAGGGGGACAAAAAATTGTTCCAAATAATTGTGCTCCAAGCTAGGTGTTCCCATTGGAAAATTTTAGAGTAGATGGCTTTGGTAAGGCGTTGATTTGAGAAAGACTGCCAAACAATTCTATCAATCTTTCTTCTGTTAATTTTGATGCTGGCAATTTTTGTTACAAAATTGGCATGGAGAATCTTTGAAAGTTTAAGTAAAGACCAATCATCATCCACCCAGCACTCAGCCACCTTGAGGTCAGAGTTAGGGGTACTACAGGTAGGGGACAGTCAATCTTTAGGGCACCAATTATCAAGCCATAAATTTATGTCTCCTTTCCCCAGGTCCCAAATGAACAGGTTTTCAGCTGTATGTCTTATTTTTAGCATCTTTCTCCATATTTTGGAATCCCCTATCTTTCTTTCAACAAGTGTGGGGTGCTGGTCTCTACAATATTTGCCCTTCATGAAAAGAGCCCACAAAAAGGTCTAAACTCTGAACTTAATCCAAAGCTTGCATAAGTTGATTTGGAAGAGCTGATTAATACACTTGAAGCCAATACCCCTAGCCAACTAGGGTTTAGCCACTTTTTGCCAAGAAGCCCAAGAAAAATATGAAATCAAACCGATCGCATAATTTTCATAGTTTAAATGAAAGAGCATAGTTTAAATGAAAGAGCACTATACCTAAAACTCTGTATCTATCCTAAAAGATAAACACAAAACTTGAGGATGAGGCTCGATCAAATAAACTAAAAAATATATGACATCTGTTTGGTATGCGAAACCATTTTTATTTGCCGATAAATTCCCCTATTTAATACAAATAATTAAATATGGTTTATTTTAAGCTGGGTTCAGAAAAGGTTCCAATAAAGGCAAGCCCCTTTAGTTAAATATAACTTAGATAACCAAAGTCACCTAAGAAAAATCTCAATAAAAATCAGGAGATGTTATCTTTGAAGAGGTCAAAAGTATAGGACTTTTCAACGAGATCAAATAAAGAGGTCTGAAAAGGGAATGGTTCAAATTTGGAACATTTATTATGGAATCCAAAGGAGGAAGAACTAAGGGATGTCACAGATCTAGAGGAGAATCTTGGTGACTTCTCGATCTATCCTATTATTTGGCTTCAGTTTTGAGGAGAAATTATTTAAATATTTCATTCTGCCAATTTTATTAATTTAGGGCTTACATTTGTGCGAAACAATTACACAAATAGCTTGGAAGATGTGAGGGTTTAGGTCGTGAAGAACGACAACCTCAGAATCCTGAAACAGGTTAGGGCTTAAATTGTATAATAGATCTGTACAAAGTCCTAAAGAAAAGGTTGAGGATTCATGTTTCATAAGCAAACAACCTTGAAATCCTATGGCTTGTTATTTAATTCTAAGGAAAGATATGTTGTTGTAGATTCTCTTGCTGTTGAAGATAGTCGTGCTGCCCATAGTGCTAGCTCCAAGCTCCTCATCATGATAAGATTAAGTTTTCTAATGTGTTAGGATATGATGTCAAATCAGATGTCCATATGGTTATGGTTCTTTTAATATTATGGGGCATATTATAGTTGATTAGAGCTACAACAGTTAGGATCCTACGTTTCCTTCGTTCTAGCACCACTATTTTCTATTGGATTCACTTAGTTTAAATGAATTTACTAAACTCAACTTAATGAGTTCTATAC
Source organism: Phalaenopsis hybrid cultivar (assembly GCA_002079205.1). Taxonomy (NCBI): domain Eukaryota; kingdom Viridiplantae; phylum Streptophyta; class Magnoliopsida; order Asparagales; family Orchidaceae; genus Phalaenopsis; species Phalaenopsis hybrid cultivar. Next base: position 89,848 of record JXCR01106836.1, on the reverse strand, counting down.
TTTCATTTAGACTGTGGGAAGTCTTGTTAGCAACCGTAGGTTACCTCCTTCGAGGGATTCTTGATCATCCGATAGAGACGTCTTAATTTAGTTGCGATTGTTGTTTTTTAACATTTGTGATTAAATTTTGAGTTGTCTTATATTTTGAATGTTGTGGCGGTGACTTTTATCTTGATCGATTTTAGTTTTGGTTTTAGTTTTCTGGCTATCCTAGTAATTTTGGTTTTCAGGCAGGGTGACATCGTTGCTTAACATGCGAGTTTTATAAGCATAAAAATGCAGTGTGGAAGGTATAATAAAAAACGGTACTATAAACTATAAAAGCTTACCTGGCGAGTCCTCTCATTCCACCACCTTAAAGGTTAGTGCTTGCAAGGCATGTGTAAAATGTTATAAGAAAATTTGAATTACATGGGTAGATGAAGGTTTAGCTACCAAACGCCAGGCTATGATTTTCTTGAGTCATGGAAGATCTTATTGGAAAACTTTAGAACAAAATATGTCCTTCAAAATATCCAAAAGATTTCAAAGTGCTTGGGGTATGACCCTGAACTATTTGTGGAAATCTCTTGGATTATTTTGAGTTCATTTCTGAACTTAGCATATCGTTCCATTAACCATTCGAATTTAGAGTGTGACTACCCTGTTGCTCAGCAAAACTTAACAATTTAATTATCCTAAGGATATGATACTCAATTAGTTACTTAACGTTTCACTTAAGAGTTATGTGGATGGGTGCCCCTAATGAAAATTTAGGTCATTTAAGATTGTGGTACCCATAATTAAGGTCAAGCTTATAGTGTTTAAAGATGTTAATCACCGATTATGTTATCTTTTGATAATAATCAATTGAGTTTAAATATCAAGCCTATGTCACAACTAAGCCTTTAATAATCATGATGGGTGAAATGTTGATTATCAAAATTTTGATTTCAAGTGATGTGCATTTTAATCAAATGGCTACATCATCCTCAATTTCAGGCTTAAGAAAAGTAAACTATCGTCTTTCCGACTTAACCCTATTACTTCAGAATCATTTCATCCAAGTTAAATTCCGAGTCATGAAAATTAGAAGGGTTATGATTTTGTTGATGTTGTGCAAGGGTGATGAGTGGTTTTCTATCTTTTAGTCACATTGTATTTCAATCATCCAAACATATTCATTAAGATCAAAATTACTCATTTTTCCTTGGTTAATCCTAAATTTTAATTAAGCCACCAAACTCTTACAGTTACCACTTTGCCCTTGGGGCATTTTACCTCATAACTCACTAAACACAACTCAAATGACTTTGAGGGTTTAAAGTTTCATATCCATGGGATAATTATAATGTTAGAGGAAAACATGTGGACCTCTCAAAATTTCAATTTAATTTAGATATTTATTTAAATTTAGAAAAATAAGATTTTCAAAAGTTAATTTGTTTAGCTTTCCAAAATAAATTTTAATTTATGGAAAATTATTAGAAGTTTCCTAAGGTCAAAGAAACACTTAAGCAAGATTTCATGATTTTTTCAATTAAATTATTATTTATTTTTTTAATCAATTTCAATGATTAAATTAAATAGAAAATAATTTTTTAATTACAAAAAATCAATTTTATATTTTTAATAGACTTCTCTGAGTTCAGAAAATTCAAAGAACTAAGTATCGTATTTTTGTGATTTTTAATATTTTAAATATAATTATCTTAATGAGAAAATCTGAAAAATTCATTTTAAAGCTTTTAAAATTTATATTTTAACCTTGAGAAATTAGGAAAAATATCCTAATGAATTCTAAGTTTTAAGGGGACATTTCCACTCATTTTGAACCATTTTTTTTTGTATTTTTTAAAATTTTGATTATTTTAATTATTTTAATTATTTTTAATTCAAAATATATTTTAAAAATAAAATATTTTCACAAAAATGGGTTTTATTTTTATAAGATGCCCCTGATCACAAGAAACTCAAAGAAACAGTTTTCATAATTTTTCTAAGCATATTTAATTTAATATAATTATTATTATATAAAAAGGTAAGGCTTCCTTAAAAATTCATTTTAATGCCTAAACTAAGAAATTATTTTGATATTTTTACAGTGAATGAACATAATTTTTATGGACAGTGGAGAACTAATTTTGTCAATTTTTAATAAGTGTTTAATTTAAATAAATTAATATAAGGTATATGCATTTAAATTAAGTATAGAAATTCGCAAAATATTCAAAGCATCACAATATTTTTCTTCGACTCCTCTGACCACAGGAAACCTACTAAAATTTTTCTCATAATTTCTTAAGTGATGTTTTGATTTATATAATTAAAATAAGTCAAAATGGTCACCTTAGCTTGAAAATTAGGGTTAGAAGCATAGAGATGCTCTCTGACCATAAAAAATTATGAGAACATTCCCTTTTTGATGGAGAATAAATCCTGAAAATTTCAAGCCATGGTGAAATATTTTAAGCAATGGAGAATTAAAATACCACAAAGGGTATTTAATTCATTAAAAATAATATATTTGAAAAATAATTTTTATTTTTAGTCCACATTATTCTCCTCTGTTGACTGAGTAAGAGGGCATTTTCTTTTTATTTTTATGATTTTTCTATGAAAAGTTATGAATTTTTAAATATCTTATTTATTTAATTAAGAAAAAGCATTAATTTTCCATTTATCCCAATCACGCGCCGCATCATCCTCGTCTTCTCCGAAGTGCCATGCCTCGTTTTTTGGTTCAGCACCACCATCCGACACATCAGCCACGCATCCCGCTATTCACGCATGAAGGCTTCGTCCGGCTCGATCTCGTTCGTCCATCTGATACACGCTCGATCAAATGGCTCTCCATCATTATCCCCGATAGCCAAAACCTCCAACTATAATCCCTAAGATCTCAGCCTAGACTCAACCAAATCACTTTGGGTTTGTCCCTACACCTTCATCTACTCAATATGGGAACATATATACGATTAGATTGCTATGAATTGCAAGTTTTCTTCATAAAGGTCCAAACCAAGCCCAAAAGTAGGGTTAGTGAGTTATACCTTTGCCCAAGAGGTGAGGCCTCAATTGGGTGCTCTGACAAACCTTGTGGATGTGTTTATTTCATCTGGTGAAGGCTCTATGCAAGAATTCGATCAAAGGGTGGAGCAACCTTGGTCTAAGGATAGAGGGCTCAACAGAGGGGAATTTTGATGGGGATCATCCTCTCTTGCTCTGGTGAATCTCAAGAGCAAATAAATTTGTGGTTTGAGAGGGTTTTTAGGAAGGACAAATTTTGCCATGATTTTGAGATCAAAAATTGAGCTCAAGAGAAAGGGAAAATGGCCAAAGAATGGTTGCAATGGGGTTGCAGAGTCTTCGAGGAGCTCTGGAAACAGCTTTAACAAGGTTCCCTCAAGAAAGTTTTTCTGGTCCCCTTTTATCCATGGAAGAGGGGTTTAAGTAAAACAACATAGGTTGGTTGTCATGGCCTTCATTTGGGTGCAATGTGGAGCTTAGATGGAGGGCTTCAAAATGCTAAACACCAATCCAAGCTAGACACATTGGATGGGTGAAATTGGGTTTGGACATAGGCATGAGGGGTCTTAATTTTGGCTCCTTTGGTGACTAGGGTGGCTCGCCATGGAAAGGGAGGTGCTTAGGTGGCTCAGGAACCTCGGAGGAATCTTTCAAAACAATTAACTTGGGCTGGTGATAGGTTTTGGTAAAGATATTTTTGGTTTAAGCAATTTATGAAATAAATCCTTTGATTTAGGGGACCTTTGGTCCATGGCTCATCTAAGGTGGGTTAAGAGAGTCTAGCTTGGTCACTAGGATCCAAATGTTGGTTGTAGAAGTCTTGCCTTGATCAATTTGACATGGCTAGGTCATTTTTGGTGCATGGGTCCAATTTGGGTCCAAATGGCCAAAGGTTGAGTTTGGATTAGGCTAGCCATGACTTTAAGCCCAGTTGATTGATCAACATTGTGTATATGATTGTTATGAAGATTTTTGGTGAAGGATTGAAGTGATTTTGAGTTCAATTTGAAGCTCAATTTGAAGGATTTTGGCCAATTTGGACATATTGGACTAGACTTGGGTCTATGTTGGGCTAAGGTTGGGCTAATTCCATATTAATGGTTAGAAATAGTCCATAGGAATGTCATGAAGAATTTTCAACATAAATTGGGTGTCAAGTTTGGGGTTAGGGTATTTAATTTGGTGGATTTTGGGGACATAGCAAAAATGGGGCAAATTTGGGGATTTTTGGACTTGGATCAAAATTGAGTGCAATTAAAGCTTTATCAGGACCAATTGAGGGTCAAAATTTGATATGTAGGATTTTTATGAAGAGTTTAGGATTCAAATTGGGGAAAATCAAGTAGACTATGAGGTTCAATTAGGTAAGATTAGGTCACAGGATCAAAATTGGGGGTTTCACTTAGATTAAAATTGAGCTCAAAGCATGGGCCAATTAGGCTTGGATTTGCTTTAGATTTGTCATGTGAGAGATGAATTTGAATTTATGATTAAAATTGAGGGAAATTGGGACCAAATAGATGGATATTTATAGTTAATTTGGGGAAATTTGGCCTTTAAAGGCAATGTTGGGATTTTGGTCAAAATGGTCAAATTAGCCAAATTGGGTTCAATTGATGAGTTCAAATTGGCTTTCAAGACATTTGAAGTGATTTTGGATGTTTTGGGAAAGTTTGGGGTGCCAAGGGTATTATTGTAATTTTGGCAAATTTGGGGGATTATTTGGTAATTTTGGGCAATTTGGGTATTTTCAAATGGTTTGAAATGATTTTTGAACCAATTTGGGTACTTTGGGTGAATTTGAAGATTTTGACCAAATTTAGGGTTTCAAGGGCATTTAGGTAATTTGGGTGGATTTAGGGGCAATAGGCCAAATTGAACATTTTGGTAGAATTGGGGTGCCAACCACCTTATGTTTGTCATGAACCAATGAAATCTCTATTTGGGTCCTTTTTGTACTAGTCTTAGCTATACTCTAGCCTAGGAATAGTGGGTTTAGGGGACCATCTACATGAGTCTCCCAAAAGATCAAGGGATCAAAGTCAACAATTTGGGTTCAGGGTTTGTGATTGTGGGTGAAAGTGAGTGTAAGTGAGTAAACTAACTCCAGACCAACACTAGGGTGAACTCTAAGTTCATGCAGTCCTATGGGAACTCTCCTTGAGATCCTCCATACTGACCCCACCTACTAAGTGTTAGAGGTTATGACCAATATGTGGAACTTCAAGTTGAGCAATGAGGAGTTTAGAATTTCTAATGGTGAGGGTTCCTTTCTAGTTTTCTAAGAATAGTCAACAGGAAAGTCATATGGCTAGACCTTAGGCAACTAAAGAGGGAAAACTAAACCTCAACCAAAAGTAAGGTCAACAAATGGACCCCCAATATGTGTGTGATACACCAAAAATATATGCATGTTTAGACCTATATTTTATACTTTTTTTTGTGATATTGCACCTTAATGGAAGGTGTTATGATGTTTTCTTGCAAGTTGTTGATTTTTAGGACTTAAAGCAAACAGGATGGAATTTGCTATCAAAATGATGTTTTTGAAGAAGTACCCAGCGCCGACCGCGTAGAACAACAGAACAGCTGAAATGTTTACTCAGCACTGATGGCGCCAAAGGTGATTCAACCCTCATTTCTAGAAGGTTCGTTGTATTGGATGATTTTTGAAGAGTTTTTGGAGGCACCTCTTGGAGAACTGACCTTGGGCTTTATTTGGGGTCAAAATTCATCAGGAAATGGACTTCTTTTCACTCTAAAACGTTCCACTACACTCCATTTTTTCCATTCTTCATAATTCATCTTCATTCCACCAACATATTGGAGTCCATTAGTGATTTTTCATTTAAGTTTAGAATTTGTGTGATAAGACTTAATGTGAAACTTTCTGTAAGAGTGTTGGAGAAGGAGAAAAGTGAGAGATATCTTCTTCCTGCATTTTTAAGGAAAGGCTACAAGGAATTTGCTTTGGAAAGAGTTTTAGATAAATTTTTTTGTTTATTAGTGTTGTATTAAATTTCTTTTATATATGAAATTTGTGCTTTTTTGTGTCTTTCTCTTCAAGTCTGAGTAGTTCCCTCTATCTTTCTCCCTACTCTGAGATATGGTGAAATGATGAGATAATAAGATGTGCCAATATTAAAATATAAAATAAATTGTGATGATTTTTCAACTCCGAACTTAATTTACATTTTGAGCTGGCCAATTGAATTGTTAAAATATGTTGTGAAACATATGATCCGGGAAATGGAGTATGAGTTCTATAACAATTAAAATATATTGTGAAACATATGATCCGGGAAATGGAGTATGAGTTCTACAACAGAGTGAGGGTCACATTTGATTTCATGAAGGAGAAATTTGTTTATATGTTGTGAAACATATGATCCGGGAAATGGAGTATGAGTTCTACAACAGAGTAAGGATCACATTTGATTTCATGAAGGAGAACATCATTTTGAGGATCACATTTGATTTCATGGAAGAGAAATTCGTTCATGGAATTAAGTGCAAATAAATATAAAAATATTCTTTCTTGGGTGTAGAATTGGAGAATTTTTAGGGTGACAGACTAAAATCCACAATTCGGTTTATCCTTCACGTGAAGGGAAGTGAGATCTCTGGAGTGGGGGCTGGTATCCTCCTAGCCTAGCCACAAGTTTAGGGACTAAACCTAGCATTAGCCAATTATTTTCTATGCACTGTATCAGGGTTGAGATTTATAATTGCTCCTACTTGACACAATACATATTATAAACATTTATCTCATCTCATTTCACCATAACCTCATTGTAGTGTGAAGGATGTTTTTTTCACATAAGAAATCTGCATTACATAAACATAGTTGGTAGATTAGTATTTACTTTTTAAAATTTGCATTTCTGTTTTGCTAATAGTTAAGCACTTTAGTTGTGACAACATCTCAACATTCGAAATTAGTGATAGTGATTTTGTTTGATTATCTGTAAATTTCCTAGTAATACTTATCATTTCCAATTTACACCTTCCCCATGTATACTTGCATTGAATCTCATTATTAATTGTCTATAATTATATATTTTTTACACAACTTACTTTTCATACAAGGATCAAGTTTTTGGCACTGTAGTGGTGTTAACTTCATAAATCATTACATATAAAAAATTGGGATCAAGTTTTTGGGGCTGTTGCGTGGGGAAGGTAATGGTTAAATTTAGGTAAATTAAATAGTTTTGATAAATTAGGAAAGCTAGAGATAATATATATACTATAAAAATATATAAAATAAAAAATATATATACAAAAAATCAAAAATCCAAAAAGAAATTTATTTAAGAGTGTTTTTTTTTAAAAAATGAATTATACTTTGCTTACTTTATTTGTTTATGAGAAATATTGGATCTGAAGGCTTAGTACCTTACAATTCAAAGTTAGAACGTACTATTAGAAAATTTTGAAAACAATAAAGAGAAATTTAAAATTTAAAAAAATGGCAAATAACTTAGAAAATCCAATAATTGAAAATTGACAAACCTTTAAAAATTATGTGAATCCGACAGCATATGAACTGACTATTTAAAATCCTGATGCTGCTACTAATTCATTTGAGCTTAATCCTGCTATTAACCAGATGGTGCAAAATAATCAGTTTGGAGGACACCTACTGAAGATCCTAACTTACATCTTGCTAGTTTTCTTGAAATTTGTGCTACTTTTAAACCCTACTGAAGATCCTAACTTACATCTTGCTAGTTTTCTTGAGATTTGTGCTACATTTAAATACGATGGAGTGTCTAATGATGTTGTTAGGCTAAAACTTTTTCCTTTTTCATTAAGGGATAAAGCCAAGGCTTGGTTAAATTCATTAGCACCTGGATCTATTAGAACTTGGGGAGAACTATCACAAAAATTCTTGGCTAAATAGTTTTCACCCTCGAAAATTGCTAAGCTTAGAAATGATATTACATCTTTTTATCAGTTTGAAGGGGAATCAATATATGAAGCATGGGAAAGATTTAAAGAACTTCTTAGAAAATGTCCACACCATGCTTTGCCAGATTGGTTAATAATTCAAACCTTTTACAATAGAGTAGTAGGATCACTAAGATCTATTATAGATGCTACTGTCGGTGGATCATTAATGTCAAAACCATTTGATGAAGCATATTCTTTAATTGAAGAAATGGCTATTAAAAATTTTTATGGCCCTTTGAATGGGTAAATCCTAAGAGAGTAGCCAGTATTCATAATTCTGATGCAATGTCTATTTTGGCATCTCAAATTGCTGCTATTTCTACAACGATTGATCAAATAGGAGTGAAATATTCTTAAATACCCTCAGCATTAGAGGAAAATTCACTAGGATAGATTATTGACACTCAACCATCATATGAAAGTTTAAACACTATAAATAATTGAAATAAAAATCCCTATTCTAACTATTTTAACCCTGGATGAAAAAATCACCCTAATTTTGGTTGGAATAATTATAACAATCCAGTGGATCCATCTAAAAAAATGAACAACCAAGGAAATCCTAATTTTTGACCTTATTATCCTCCAAGATTTAACTCTAATCCTAATCCACAATTTAAGGAAAAGAAGTTGACGATGAAAGAAGTGATGTTGAATATGGAAAATCAAATACAAAATCAAGGGGTTGTTATTAGAAATATTGAAAATCAATTAGGACATATTGTTACTGCACTTAGTAACAGACCTTTTGAAATTCTACCGAGTATTGTGGAAGTTAATTCAAAAGACCAAAATAAAGAGAAAATTAAAGATATTCAATTACGAAGTAGAAAAGAAGTTGAAACAAGGATCCAAAGAGAAACTGAAGTTGATGAAGAGAAAGAAGAAATGGAAAATGATCAACATAAAAATGAACAAACATAGGCTCCTTTATAAAAACGATTACCTTCGTTTCCTCAAAGACTGAAGTACAAAAATAAAGAAAAAAAATTTACAAAATTTTAGGAAATCCTTAAGAAATTAACAATAAATATTTCTTTTGTTGAAGCTTTGGAACAAATGCCAAGTTATGTGAAATTTATGAAGGATGTACTAAATAAGAAAGGGAAGTTTATGGATCATTGAACAATTGCACTCATGGAAGAGTGTAGTTCTATTATTCAGAAAAAGCTTCATGAAAAATTAAAAGATCCTTGTAGTTTTACTATACCTTGTGCAATTGGTAAAAAGTTCTATGGAAAATCTTTATGTGATTTAGGAGCGAGTATCAATCTTATGCCCTTATCGATTTTTAAATGTTTAGATTTGGGAGAAATTTCCCCTACTACTATAACTCTTCAGCTAGCTGATCGATCAATAACTTATCCAAAAGGAGTTATAAAAGATGTACTAGTAAAAGTGGATAAATTTAATTTGCCTGTAGACTTTATAGTATTGGATATAAAGGAAGATAAAGAAATTCCTATTATTTTAGGGAGACCATTTCTTGTTGCAAAAAGGAGAATTAATAATGAGAGTTAATGATCAAGAAGTAAAATTTAATATAGAAAGAGCTATGAAATATCTTACAATAGAAAAGATAATGTATGTTTCAGGATAAAAGTAGCTGATTATCTAAGTAATGAATAGTTTAAGAATGAGCGTGAAGATAAATTAAAGCAAGGAGAAATTTTTTAGAATGAAGATGAAATAAAAGGAGAAGATTTAGAATATATTTAGGGCAAATTTGAAACGTTAGACTTGTTGGAAAACAATAATAAAAATCTTATTCCTTCAAGTATTAAACCACCTAAACTTGAATTAAAGATATTACCTGCCCATTTAAGGTATGTATTTTTAGGCGAGTTATCTACATTGTCTGTTATTATAGCTTTTGAGTTAACTGAAATTCAGGAACAAAAGTTTATAGAACTGTTGAACAAGTATAAAAAGGCTTTTGGATGGACTTTAGCAGATATTAAAGGATTTAGTCCTTCAATTTGAATGCGTAAAATTTTATTAGATGAACAATATGAACCTAAAGCTGATCCTCAGAGAACATTAAACCCAATAATGAAAGAAGTTGCTAAAAAAAGAGATTTTAAAATGGTTGGATGCTGGAATTATATATCATATTTCAGATAGTACTTGTGTAAGCCCAATTCACTGTGTTCCAAAGAAAGGAGGAGTGACTGTTGAAGAAAACAAGAAAAATGAATTAATACCAATAAAACAAGTTACTGGTTGGCGAATTTCTATTGACTATAGAAAATTAAATATGGCCACCAGAAAATATCACTTTTCTTTACCTTTTATAGACTAAATGTTGAATAGATTGGCTGGAAATAAATATTACTGCTTTTTAGATGGATATAGAGATTATCATCAAATTCCAATTGCTCTAGAGAATCAAGAGAAAACAACATTTACAAGTCATATGGAACATTTTATTTTTGTAGAATGTTTTTTGGACTATGCAATGCACCTGTAACATCTCAAAGATGATGATGTCAATTTTTAGCAATTTTATAAAAAATGGAATGGAAGTGTTTATAAATGATTTTTTCTGTATTTGGGACTTCATTTGAGTTTTGCCTTAGTAATTCAAAAAAAGTTCTGGAATTATGTGAAAAAAACAATCTAGTATTAAATTTGGAAAAATGTCAATTTATGGTTGCAGGAGGTGTTGTGCTTGGGCATAAAATTTCTGAAAAAGACATGGAGGTAAATCCTACAAAAATCCAAGTTATAGAAAAATTACCACCACCTACTAATATTAAAGGGGTGAGAAGTTTTCTAGGACATGTTAGTTTTTAGAAGCGCAATATAAAAAATTTTTCAAAAATAACTAAGCCGCTATGCCAACTGTTAGAAGAAGATACAAAATTTTATTTTGATGAGGCTTGCATAAAAGCATTTTAATTATTAAAGAAAAAATTAGTCACTACACCTATAATAGTACCACTTGACTAGGAAAAACCATTTAAAATAATGTGCAATGCTAGTGGCTATGCTATTGGGGTTGTATTAGGACAAAGACACGACAAAGTTTTTAAAGTTATATAATACGCTAGTAAGAATCTAAATGATGTTCAAATTAATTATACTACTATTGAAAGAGAGTTATTAGCTATTTTTTATGCCTTTGATAAATTTAGACCTTATTTAATTGGAACTAAATGTATAGTGCATACAGATCATTTTGCTATTAAATACTTAATGCAAAAGAAGGATGCTAAACCAAAATTAATGAGATAGATACTTCTATTGCAAGAGTTTGATTTTAGCGTGATTGATAGAATGGGAAATCATAATCAAATATATGAACATTTGTCTAGAATAGAAATAGAAATATTAACTAATTTTGTAAATGAAATTTTAGAAAATTTCCCTGATGAACAGTTATACAGTATTGATGAAATGGATGTACTGTGGTATGTTGATATAGTGAATTATGTTGTAAGTGATATTTTACCACCTGATATGAAAAATCCACACTTAAAGAAATTTATATATGATTAAAAAGACTATTTTTGGGATGACCCATATTTATTTAAACAATGTAAAGATCTAATTATTAGAAGATGTACGCCTTATAAAGAAACTCAACAAATCATTGAAGGATGCCATGATTGTGAATTTAGAGGACATTTCAGAATAAATAGAACTGCATATAAGATTTCTCAAGCTTGATTTTATTGGCCTACTTTTTTAAACATTTAATGAATATATTAAAATGTGCGATAGATGTCAACGGTAGGAAATATTTCTAGAAGAAATGAAATACCTCTAAATTACACATTAGAAGTTGAAATTTTTGATGTGTGAGGATTAGATTTTATGGGACAATTTATGCCTTCATTTGGAAACTTATATATATTACTTGATGTTAATTATTTGTCCAAATGGATTGAAGCTATTGTTGTACCCAAATGTGATGCTCGAAGTGTTTCTAAATTTTTAATTAAAAAAAATTTTATAAGATATGGATTGCAGAGAGTAATTATTACTGATGGAGGATCTCATTTTAGGAATAACATAATAAAAAAATTAACTAAGAAATATGATATTATGCATAGATGCTCTACTGCTTATCATCCTTAGACTAGTGGTTTAGCAGAGATATCAAATTGTGAAATTAAACGTATTTTAGAAAAAGCTGTAAGTCCTTATAAATTGGATTGGTCTGCTAGACTAGATACTACATTATGAGCATATAGAACTGCATATAAGACTCATATAGTAATGTCCCTATAAAGACTGATATTTGGAGAAACATGCCACTTACCAGTAGAATTAGAGCATAAAGCATTTTGGGCTATTAAGGAATTTAATTTAAATCTAAAAGATGCTAGTGAGAAAAGATTATTGCACCTCAATGAACTTGAGGAAATAAGAAATGAAGCATATGATAATGCAAAAATCCATAAAGAAAAAAATGAAACTATGGCATGATCGGAAGATTATTCAGAAGAAATTTGAACCTAGACAAGAAGTTCTATTATATAATACAAGATTAAGTTTGTTACCAGAAAACTGAAATCTAGATTATTAGGACAATTTAAAGTGATTAAAGTATATCACTATGGAATTGTTGTTATTAAAGATCCTAACACTGGAAAGGTATTTAATGTTAATGAGAATTGTCTAAAACATTATTATGAAGGGCACATACCTCAATTTAAAGAAGTTTTAATCTTAAGTCAACCCAACATAACAAATAATGTGTTGGGATGATAACGTTAAACCAAGCGCTTTGTGGGAGGTAACTCGTACATATATGTCTATGTATTACTATTTTTTTCGATAAGTTTCTTATTTATTAGTAGATAATAATCCTTCAAATTTGCAATTATTATAAATTAGGTTTGACGGTTCAGACAACGTTTTGAGGACTTTGGCGGGATTTCATTCCATAATAACAGCTAGGAGGTGTTTTTAAAGTCCTAAAAACTTCCTAGGAAGCCTAGTAACTTCCAATTTTTAGATTCCATGGCTTCCAATTCTAGAAATACTTCAAGGTATGGAGTTTTCAATAGAAGAAAGTTTATCGGATTCGATACATAGAGATTATATGAAAATTTTTCTACGAAGAAGAGATTAATCAAGGAGAGAGGATTTTTTAGTCATGGATTGATCAATCCAAGTGCTCCGATTGACAAGATAATTTTGCAAAGGCGATGGGAAGTTCTATGATACACTACCGCTGCAGTTGTTGTGCCTATAGTGAAGGAGTTCTATGCAAATCTACATAGAATTACCCAAGGAGTTGGCTTCGTACGAGGTAAGTTTGTACCATTTACTCCTGCAAAGATTAATGAATTGTAAATGATAGAAAATATTTTAATCTGTCATTATACAAATTTCATTCCCACGCGAGATTTGATGCAAGATGTTTATAATGTTGTGACGGATGGAAGTGATATGAGGGAAGTATGAGATGAAGGATATATTAGTTTTCCTATCTTCATCACTTAATCTAATTTTGAAGCAGTGGCATTTCTTTATTTGTGCAAAATTACTCCCTACTATGAAGATTAGTAGAGTCACCAAGGAAAGAGCTATTTTAAACTACTATATTTAAATGGAAAAACCTATTGATATATGATCAATAATATTCAAATAAGTTATGAGTATCATTATGAATGGACCAATTTATGGACTTGGGCATCCTTCTATAATTTTTCTTAATTTATAGTCAATCCCAAGTGTCATATGAAAGTTAGGAAAAAGTTTTACTATCATGGGAGCCCATGAATCCAATTGATGATCAGTATGTTGGTAATGGAAATGAAGCACTAAATGCTATTATGGATCATTCTTCACATACATCAATTCCATTAATACCACCAACAGTAGGAAGTTCTCTTGCTTCAGAGAAGAAATTGAAGAAAATTAAAAGGGAACTTCAGAGTATTATGAATGTAGTGGGAGATTTTAAGTACCTTTTTTATCACCTTGACTAGAGAATGAAAGAAAATTTTGATCATACTAGAACTTTTGAAGCAGGATTAGTTTGGATGTTTAAAGAAAATGGGCGGATCGAAGAAAATTTGACAGATCAATTTTCGTACCAATCCTTCTACAATCTATGTGTTCATTACCAATCCATGGGAGAAATTAGAGGAGGTGAAAGCACTGAAGATGAAGCGGAATGACAAAAGACTTTGGATTCTCTACTTGCTTAAGAATATTTATATATTTAACGTAATTGTGTGGATTTGATTTGCTTTGGTTTGGTTTGTTTTTGCTTTATAATTCTAAACTTTGATTATGTGTATAATTTTGTGTCAGCGTTTATTGTTGTGGCTTGATTTCGACGCTGATTTATAATTTGTTTGCTTAATAGGTGTGAATGTGTGCTTTGTGAAATTGTTTGTAAAAAGTGTATTTTCATATATATAAAAGTTAGTTTGTTGTTGTTTGTGATAATGATTGTTTATGAATTATTTTTAGATAAAAATTTGTGTTTAAAAATACTCAAAAACTTTGGAGTAAATTAAAAGGAAATTGAAACATTGAAAAAATCAAAATAGTGAATTTCGGGCCTTCAGCGCAGATAGCGCTGGCATGGGCGTCGACGATGCCATCGACCCGAGAGCAGTAATAACCCCTTTAATTCATGATTTTCACCTCAAAACCTCCATTTTAACTCCTAAAGTCACCTTCAACCTTCGGTTTTCAAACCTAGGGCTTGGTTTTGGGTAGATTTGAGGCAATTTAGAGGCAAAGGAACTTCGGATTTCATATTCTCTAGGTAAGAGCTACACTTTAAAGTTAAAATTTTTTATTTTCACCAAAGATTTTTCTCACATTGCCTAGATCCAAAAGTTTTAGGTTTTTTTTAGAGATTTTGAGAAAATGCTTTGGTGAAAAACGTTTACTTAGTGGATTTAAGTTTAAAGTGCTTTACATTTTGATTTTTGGAATTTTAGAATTTATTCGGATTTTTATTAAAATTTTCTAGATTTCTTATGGTACCTAATCAAGCAAAAGAAAAATAGAATATGATGAGCAAAAGTTTGTTAGCATTAAAACTAGTGCTCGATTTCATAATCTTCAAGAAAATAAGTAAGTGATTCTAGATCGAGGTTTCAAAAATTTGGGAGGAGGTTGAACTATTGATTATTGCTCAGCAGTCGGAAAACTTCTGCTATTTTACTGCGGATGTGATAGCTGGGATACTTATGGAATTTTATGCCAACTTTTCGGAGGTTTCTGATGATTTTGTTTTAAATTGAGGAAAAAGGGTGGAGTTTACTCCTAGAAAAAATAAATGAGTTTTATCAGTTAAAAGATGTTTATAGATGCTAGTATCATTCATTCTCTACCACAAATGAGACCTTAAATGAGGTTATTTCTTTTCTGACTAGTGAGAAAAGGGCTTGGAAAGTAAAGAATGGTGTTAAAGTCAAATTTCCCCATTCTATGTTAAATGTAGTATCTAAGGCCTGACATTATTTATTTCTAAGAGGATGATACCAACAAACCATTATAGTGAAGTGACCAAGGATAAAGCCATCCTGAACTACTGTATTCAGCAAGTGATGGATATAATTGTAGGCTCTATCATTTATGTGAACACTCGATTTATTAATCTGGGAGAGACCACTGGTGGATTGGCACACCCTGCTCTTATTTATACACTTTATGAGAATGCAGGATTTGATTTCAGACCTAATGAGGAGAGGATTAAGCCATAGAGACTGATTGGGCCTGCAAACATTAAGACTTATGTATCCCATGTTGATTGGAGATCTGGAAGTAAGGTCAGGGATATTCCTTCTACTTCTTAGACCCATACTTTTAGTGAGCCTACTTCAAGTGACCCCAGTAACAGGGAGTTATTGGACCAAATGATGATTCAGCAGTGAGATATTTTGAGGATGGATCATATGATGCAGAACATGGAGGCGAGAATTGCTCATACAAATGATCTGATTCGCCAGAAGTTTGAATATGATGCTGCTTATGATGATGCTTTAGTAAAATACCTAAGGGGTGATCATACAGTTTAGTTCCTTATTCACCCTATTTATACTCCATATCAGTAGCAGAAGTTAGATGTTAATGATGAAGAAGATGATGACTAGTGATCTTTTTGTTTGTTTGTTTGTTTGTGTTGTACTTTGTGATTTTATTGTTTGTTTTATGATATTGTTGAGTCTTTGTTGTTATGTTGTAATGTTAACTGTAATGGTAAAATTGTTTTCATTTTTAGAATTTAGTTTAGTTCTATTGTTAGTTTCAACACTTTGTTATATGTATTATAGTTAACTCCTTCTCAGAAAATTTTATATATATTAGGTGCAATTTAATATTTTAAGCCTTGTAGTTTTTCATATTAGCACCTGCAATATTTTAGAATTTATTTGTAAAAATCAGAATCTTCAACAGGTATGAATTTTCTTTATGTATTTAAAGGTTTCCTTCACCCTTTTATTTTTAAGGTTCTTCATGTAAATTTTTTAAAAAATTTTAAGTTTAAGTGGGGAGAAAAATTATTTTAAAAAAATAAAAGAGAGAACTTAATTTTATTTGTCCTCACTTAACTATATTTTCAAAAATTTTAAATTTGGCATGACCTCTGGTATTAGGGGCTAACTTTGGATAACTATATTTATGTTTCTAAATATGTAGTAAATTTAAGTAAAAAATTTTCAATAATAAAGGTTAATTCTAGAGACTAAGATATTTGGTAAAAGAGAATAAGACTATAACTTTCTATTTTAAATAAATGAATTTGTATTTTTGAAGTATTCAAAATCTTAAAAGATTTGTGTAAAAAGAAAAGAATTAATCTTTATGTAATTTTTAAGTTAATATAAATTTGTTAAGTGAAGAAATATAAAAGGTTTTTAACTTTAAGAAGAGATAGTGAAGTTCAAAATTATTAAAGGCTATCCAGATATAGTAATCCTCACATACATAAAAAGAAAAAAGAGAAGAAGAAAGAAAAGAAAAAGGGGATTAAAAATGATCCTAAAAAGTAAAGAAAAAAAAGAAAAAAGATGTGGGGAGAAGCTTGAGGAGATGCCTAATTAAAAATT
This sequence comes from Phalaenopsis hybrid cultivar, assembly GCA_002079205.1. Taxonomy (NCBI): domain Eukaryota; kingdom Viridiplantae; phylum Streptophyta; class Magnoliopsida; order Asparagales; family Orchidaceae; genus Phalaenopsis; species Phalaenopsis hybrid cultivar. Next base: position 72,854 of record JXCR01106836.1, on the reverse strand, counting down.
GGCTTAACTTGAATCAACTTAAGGAAAAAGACTTGGACACATTTTCTAAACTTTTTAATTGAGTATTCGCTTAATGATTAATAAAAATTTATGAAGTTCTTTTTCATATAAACTTTCCAAGTGACTTTAATATTACAAATTGCATTTTTTCTTAAAAGAAATAGAGGATTAGAAATCTTAGACTTAATTACTAAACTTCCTATCACCTTTAGTATTAACTGGAGTTATTTTGAATTTTTCTTAAGTTACACTATTATGTTTAGAGAACTTAAATATGGAACTCTAGAATTCATTATCATAAGTCATATTTTTATGTGGTAGAGGAGTTACTTGAGGACAACTAACATACAAGTTTGGGGGATTTTGATAAACGAAAATATATGATTTTTTAGACCCATATTTTATACTTAGTTTAGGTGATATTGCACCTTAATGAAAGGTATTTTGATGTTTTCTTGCAGGTTGTTAATTTTTAGGGCTTAAAGCAAAAAGAAAGCAAAATGGATGGAATTTGGAGTCAAAATGACGTTTTGACGAAGTACTGAGCGTTGATCGCGCCAAGGGCAGCGTTGACTGTGCAGAACAACAGAACAGCTTAAATTTTTACTCAGCGCCGATGACGCCAAAGGCGGTTCAGCCCAAGTTTCTAGAAGATTTGATGTATTTGGATGATTTTGAAGATTTTTTGGAGGTACCTCTTGGAGAACAGACCTTGGGCTTTATTTGGGGTTGAAATTCATCAAGAAATGGACTCCTTTTAACTCCAAAATGTTCCACCACGCTCCATTTTTGCGATTCTTCATAATCCATTTTCATTCCACCACCATATTGGAGTCCATTAGTGATTTTTCTTTTATAGTTTAGATTTGTGTGGTGAGATTTAGTGTGAAACTTTCTGTAAGAGTGTTGTAGAAGGAGAAAAGTGAGATATATCTTCTTCCTGTATTTCTAAGGAAAGGCTACAAGGGATTTTCTTTGAGAAAGAGTTTCAGTTAAGTTTTGTTTGTTTATTATTGTTGTATGAATTTTCTTTTATATATGAAATTTGTGTTTTTTTGTGTCTTTCTCATGAAGTATGAGTAGTTCCCTCTATCTTTCTCCCTACTCTGAGATATGGTGAAATGAAGAGATAATATGATGTGTCAATATTAAAATATAAAAAAAATTGTGATGTTTATTTAACTACAAACTTAATTTACATTTTGATCTAGCCAATTGAATTGTTAAAATATGTTGTGAAACATATGATCCGGCAAATGGAGTATGATTTCTACAACAGAGTGAGGATCACATTTGATTTCATGGAGGAGAAATTTGTTCATAGAATTAAGTGCAAATAAATACAGAAATATTCTTTGTTGGGTGCAGAATTGGAGAATCTTTAGGGTGACAGACTAAACTCCACAATTCGGTCTTAGTGTTTAAAAACTAAAAAGAGAGTTAGACTTCAAGTGAAGGGAAGTGAGAGACAGTATCCTCCTAGCCTAGCCACGGATTTAGGGACTAAACCTAGGATTAGCCAATGACTTTCTATGCACTATATTAGTGTAGAGAATTATAATTGCCCTTATAGTTGGCGTCCGTGCGGGAATCTCAGAGTTGCATGTCGGGCAACCCATACAAAGAGCGTCTAAAACTTCTGGTGTCTCCGGCTCTAGACCAAACTCGGACTCATCTTTGAACAATGATGAGTCAAAGAGCATCTAAAACCATCTTATAAATACCTTTAATGCTTAACGAACAATGATGTTTCAATTATCCCTAAGAGTAGGGTAATTATCATTTGTGATTTAATTTGTAAATTATGCAGGTGAAAGCCCTTAAAAAGGGCAAGTTAATGTTATCAAGGCACTTAGCCAACTTTTTAAATTGGGCTTGTTGTCTTTTAAAGATGTTCAATTTTAATTATGCTCACTTTTCTAATCCTCATTTAATCATATTTGATTTAGCCTAGGTCACTACTAAGCCCTTAAGGTTTTGGTGGATGTCTTAGTATATATTTTAGAAGTGATTGAATTTTAAGTGATGATGATTCATTTTTTAAAGTCATTTGAACATCCAATAGGGGTATTTGATTATTGAGTTATCAACACCCAAAACTATACCCCTAAGTCTAGAATCATTTATTTGACTAGACTTTCAATTTTTAATAATTTAAGGAAATTACAAATTTGTCCTTTATATAAAAAAAGTGAGATTGGTTTCTACCAATTAATCCCCTTATGTTTCAATAATCCAAATATGTTAATTACGATCAAAGGTTACATGTTTCCCTTTCTGGAATTAAGCCTAAATGTTAATTAAGGCTAAATTTCAAAAATTACATTTTTTCCCCTAAGGACCTGTCACTTTATAATTTATCAAATATAATACAAATGACTTTGGAATTTTCATCCCACCTCACTCATTGGCAATTTAAGACATCAGAGGAGAAAATGTGATTTTTCAAAATTTAATTTAATTTACATATTTATTTTAATGCAAAAATAGAATTTTTCAAAGAAAATTCCATAGCTTAACCAAGGAAAAGCTTAATCCCTTAAAATTTTTACTGTAGATAGACTTGGACTATAGAAGCATTAGGACAAAATTTCATGATTTATTGAAGTATATTAGAATTTTAAGAATTATTTTTAGTTCTAGAGTATTTATTAATTATAAAATATTTTATGTGTGGAAAATTAAGTTTTATATTTTTATTAAATCTCTCTAATGTCAAGGGATACAAAGAAATAAATTTGACATTTTTATGATTTTTTTTTGAATTGTTAGAATCATTTTTAGTGAAAATCCATTTTTAGTCTTTAAAAATTATTTTAAGCTTCAAAATTCGATATCTTCAATTAGAAAATTAGGAAAAGTATTCCAATTGTTCCTAAGTGCTTAGAAAACAATTTAAAATATTTCTACTAATTTTATTATTTTTGTAATTTTTATCATTTTTTAATTATGTAAATATTAAAAATAGGCTTTAAAATGAAATTTTTACTTTAATTTCAAATTTATTTATAGAAAGTTCCTCTGATCATAAAGAACTCTAAAAACTAATTTTTATAATTTCTTTGAGTTTTATTTTAATTATTAAAAATCATTATTGTACCAAAAATGTCATTTAACTTGAAAATTTAATTTGAGTTATTAAATAGGCTCCAAATATTTTGAAATTTTTATGGGGAGTTCTCTGAACTTTGAATCTTAGTGGAGATTAAAAATCAAGTCATTTAGATGTTTGTGTTACCCAAAATTTTTTTTTTAGGGTTGGTAGAAATTAGGTGCATTCTTAATGACTTAACCCATGAAATATTTTCCAAACGGTTCTCTGGTCATACCAAACCTTCCAAAATTTTCTTGGAATTTGCTAAGCAACATGTTAATTATTATGATTAACTTATGCAAATAATAGAGATAAACTTGAAAAAAATGGATCTTTGTTTAGAGATCTCCTCTGACTTTGGAAAAAATCAGAGAAAGTTCCCTAAGACAGAGGCAACAACATGCAAAAATTTCAAGTCGTAGTGAAATGTCTACATGTATGGAGAATCAAAAGACTCAAAACATTATTTAATTAATTAAAAAATTAAACATGTATCAAATGGACTTCAAATTATTTCCACATTGTTTTCCTCTGTTCACTAAGTAAGAGGGTATTTTTATTTTATTTTTGTGATTTTTCTACACCAAGATATGGATTTTTAATGTTAGGGAGCATTCTCTAAATTATTTAAATCCCTATTTATCTATTTAAACGTGCGACGCTGACTAGACCTAAGCGGCTTCAAAAACACGTGTGGCGCGCTCGGGTTGGACGCCACCATCCACATAGCCACTGACTTGGCCTGCACTTTATGAACTGAAGCATTGTTTGGCTTCTTCTAGTCCGTTGATGAGATAAACGCGCGATCAAATGGCACCCCGACATCGTCCCCAAATAGGCTAACCCAAGAACCGTCCACACTAAAACCTTAAGATCTCCCTCTAGACTCAACCAAATCTCATGAGGTTTAATCCTATGGACTCATCTAAGTGAGAATAATACATCCATACAGTAATCATGCAATTAAATTAAGCTTAATCAAATGGAGAATCAAAATAGGCTTGGGAGGAGGAGAAGTTCAATACCTTTGCTCTGGCAAGGGAAGCTTCAATCAGAGGTGCTCGGCACATTCATGGAGGTCTATGGAGGCTAGGTTTTAAGCCTCTTGCTATGGTGAAAGGTCTAAGAATGAATTCCACGAAGCTCGATTTCATGTGTTGGTCTAGAGTTATGCTAGGGTCTTTGTGGAAGGGGGATTTGATTGGGCTTCTCCTTCTTTTACTGTGGTGAAGGTGTGGGTGAATTTAATTTGAGTTTGATAGACTGTGGAGGTTTGGTGAGCTCTGTCCTGGTTTTTGGCAGAATTTTGAGCTCAAAATTGAGCTTCCATAGTGGGAATCATTGGGGGAAAGTAGTTGGCTTGAACTGAGGAGGTCTCAAAGAGTCTCTAGGAGCAATTTGAAGGGTTCTCTCTGAGAAATTTTTAATACTCCCTCCATAGCCGTGGAGGTGAGCTTTTTATAAAAATGTCTTAAGGCTTGTTGTCATGGCCAATAAGGGGGTGAAGAGTGATGCTTAAGTGAAGGGCAGAGAGTCTCTAACATTTAATTTGGATGAGGTGGCCTCTAGGTTTGAAATGGGTTTGATTCTATGGGTTGGCTCATGGTTTTGGTGTTTTTCGATCAATAGGTTGGCCTGCCAGGCTAGAGGAGGTGGCCAGAGGGCTCAGGGACCTTAGAGGAATCTGTCACGGTAATTAAATGGGTTTGGGCTTTATTTTGGAAAAAATATCTTAAGATTAAGCAAATATGGAATGAAATCCATTAATTTTGGGGACCTTAGGTCCATGGCTTAGCTTAAGTGGTTTTATAGAGTTTAGACTGGTCATTAGGGTCCAACTAATGACTGTGGAGTTATTAATTTGGTGGCTTTGGGGTGGTTAGGCTAACCTTAGTGCATGGGTCTAATGTGGGTTCAAAGGACCAAAACTTAGACTTGGGCTAGGCTAGCCATGACCTTCAGCCCAATTGATTGATCAATATTTTGTATATGATTGTAATGAAGATTTTTGGTGAAGGATTGAAATGATTTTGAGTTCAATTAGAGGGTCAATTTGGAGGATTTTTTAAATTTGGTCAATTTGGGCATGTCGGGTTAGACTTGAGTCTAGATTAGGATAGGCTTAGAATTTGGCTCAATTTAATGGTTCAAATGATCAAGGAAGATGTTATAAATATTTTTCATGAAAGAAGGGAATGAAAATTTTGGGGCTAAGGCAATCAATTTGTGGAATTTTGAGACATGGCCAATTTGGGGCAAATTTGGGGATTTTTGGATTTGGGTTGAAATTAAATGAAATTGAGGCTTCACCAAGGCCAACCGAAGATCAAGTTTGATGTTTGACAATGTTATGAAGAGTTTAAAACGTGAATTATGGCAAATTGAGTGGGCTATGAGTTTAATTGGGTGAGATTATGTCATGTGGCCAAAATTGGGGCTTTTGATTTGGATCAAAATTGGGCTCAAGGCATGGTCCAATTGAGTTTTTATTTGGTTTATATTGGTCATATGAGAGGTGAATTTTAGTTTAGAATTGCAATTGGGGGAAACTGGAACCAATTTGATGGACATTTAAAGTGGATTTGGGGAGATTGGGTCTTTTAAGGCAAATTTAGAGTTTTGGTCAAAATGGTCAAAATGACCAAATTGGGTCATGTGGTAGTTAAGAAAAGTAAAATTGGGAATATTTGAAATATTTTGGGAATTTTTTGGATTTTTTTTTAATTTTTGGCTAAGGAGAGGCATTTTGGTAATTTGGCAATTTTTTGTGATTTTGGGTAATTTGGGTGTTTTCAAAAGTTTTGAAATGATTTTTGAACAAATTTGGGCATTTTGGATAAATTTGAGAATTTTGGCCAAATTTAGGGTCTCAAGGGTATCTAGGTAATTTAGGGGAGTTTAGGGGCAAAATGCTAAGTTGGGCATTTTGGTAGAGTTGGGATGCCAACCACCATAAATAAGCCATGGACCAATGGAATCCCCATTTTTGGCGCTCTATGTACTGGTCCTAGCTAAACCCTAGCCTAGGGCCAGTGGGTTTAAGGAACCATCTACATGAGTAACCCAAAAGTATTAAGGAACCAATGTCAAGAAATTTTGGTTTGTGCTTGTGAGTGGTTGTGAGTGAGGTGATTGCTGGTGAGTGCCTTAGCTCTAAACCAATACCCAGGGCCAACCCTAAGATTCGACAGTCCTATAGGAACTCTTCTTGAGCTCCCTCATAGTGACCACACTTACTAAGTGCTAGAGGTTAGGACCAATATGTAGAACTTCAAGTTGAGTAAAGAGGAGTTTAGAATTTCTAATGGTGAGAGTTCCTTTTCTAGTTTTCTAGGAATAATCGACAAGAATTCCTGTGGCTAGACCTTAGGCTATTAAAGAGGAACACTAGACCTCAACCAAAAAGGAGGTCAACAAGTGGACCCCCAATAGGTGTGGTGTGTTGGGTAAGCACACCACGTGTATTGGCGTTGACCGTCGAGATCAACAAAACCAATACAAACTCCTAAGTCAAGAGACATAGAAGGGGTGTGGGATTATGTGTGCTTTTTGCTTTCACTGGGGAATATAGCATGTGAATATTTGATCAAATTCAAGAAGTAGGGACTCTTGTTGGGGATTGGAGAGTGGATTTTGAGTTATGAGATTTTAGGAATTTATAGAAGATGGGAATCAATGTGTAAGTGCTAACCCCGAGGTGGGATTTAAAATTCAAGTATTACTTTTAGAAGAGGGTCAAAAGTTAAGGACCGATCATGAAAAGAGAGGAATCAGAAGTTATGGACTGATCCCAGGATAAGGATTGAAAGTTCAGGATCAATCACAAAGAGTGCGTCGAAAGGTAGGGACCGACCTCAAAAGGGTGAATCAGAAATTAGGGACTGATTCTAAAATGAGAATTAAAAGGTAGTGATTAATCTCAAAATAGAGCATCATAAGGTAGGAAACGACCTCAAAAGGGTGAATCAAAAATTAGGGACTGATTTGAAAATGAGAATTGAAAGGTAGTGATCAATCTCAAAAGAGAGCATCAAAAGGTAGAGACCAACCTCAAAAAGGTGAATCAGAAGTTAAAGACTGATTTGAATGAGAATTGAAAGGTAGTGATCAATCTCAAAAGAAATCATCGGAAGATAAGGACCCGCCTCAAAAGGGTGAACTAGAAATTAGGAGTAATTCAAAAATGAAAATTGAAAGGTAGTGATCAATCTCAAAAGAGAGCGTGGGAAGGTAGAGACCGACCTCAAAAAGGTGAATCAGAAATTAGGGACTGATTCAAAAGTGAGAATTGAAAGGTAGTGATCAATCTCAAAAGAGAGAGTCAGAAGGTAGGAACCGACCTCAAAAGGGTGAATCAAAAATTAGGGACTGATTCAAAAATAAGAATTGAAAGGTAGTGATCAATCTCAAATAAGAGTGTTCGAGTGTAGAGACCAACCTCAAAAAGATGAATCAGAAATTAGGGACTGATTCAAAAAATGGGAATTGAAAGGTAGTGATCAATCTCAAAAGAGAGCGTCAGATGGTAGGGACAGACCTCAGAAAGGTGAATTAGAAATTAGAGACTAATTCAGAAATGAGAATTGAAAGGTAGTGATCAATCTCAAAAGAGAGAGTTGGAAGGTAGGGACCGACCTCAAAAAGGTGAATCAAAAGTTAGGGACTGATTCGAAAATTAGAATTGAAAGGTAGTGATCAATCTCAAAAGAGAGCGTCGGAAGGTAGGGACCAACCTCAAAAGGGTGAATCAGAAATTAAGGATTGAATCAAAAAAGAGAATTGAAAGGTAGTGATCAATCTAAAATATGAGTGTCTGAGGGTAAGGACCTACCTCAAAAGGATGAATCAGAAATTAGAGACTGATTCGAAAAATGAGAATTGAAAGGTAGTGATCAATCTCACAAGAGAGCGTCGGAAGGTAAAGACAGACCTCAAAATGGTGAATCAAAAATTAGGGATTAATTTAGAAATGAGAATTGAAAGGTAGTGATCAATCTCAAAAGAGAGAGTCGGAAGGTAGGGACTAACCTCAAAAAAGTGAATCAGAAGTTAGGGACTGATTCAAAATGAGAATTAAAAGGTGGTGATCAATCTCAAAAGAGTGCATCGGAAGGTAGGGACCGACCTCAAAAGGGTGAATAAAAAATTAGGGGCGGATTCGAAAATGAGAATTGATGGTGTTAAACCAAAAGATATGTGTGATGTGAAAAGGCTGACATTTTTAAGGAAGACATGTAGAATTTTGTGGGACTTTGTGTAGAATGTGAAATTTCAGGGAGATGTGAAGAGAATTAGTGCAGACAAAGACAATTGTGCTACACGAGCAAAGAGTAAGAAACTCCAAAATCGAGAGAATCCACTCAACAGATTTATTTTCTTTTCTGGTTATTTTTATCACATTTAATTTTTCAAAATAGTTTTCAAAATTTTATTTTAGTTGGTTGAATGATTTTTTTTCTTTTTTAAAAGAGAGTTGTTTTGTTGTTTATTTGTTGGTTATTTTTGTTTAAATTTTATTATCGTTAAAAAAAATTTTGTTTGTTGTTTTGTTCTTTGTTCATTGTAATTTTGAACAATGTGTGGTTTGTGGCTTCCATCTATAACACAAAAGGTAATTGACAAAAAGACACATTTTTTAACAAAAGCAAACACGCATAAATCAGAAAATATTCAAACTAAACTGTAATCACTTTTTTTTCGTTTTTAAAATAAGAATTCTATAAATTATAAAATAACTTACCATTACTTCCCTAAAAACGGCGCCAAAAACTTGATGCGAGTGGATTTAATGTGTTAATTTTGTAAATAATTTTTAATATTACAAAAAACTCACTGCAGATACAATAGCAAATATGAAAATTAATCCCAACAAAATAACTTCAATTAAAATAGTTTCATCTTCTAAAAAATTTTAAATTGCCAAATCTCCTTTAAAAATAATGCAAGTATACGTACTGCTCAAGTAATAAAGGGCCCTAATGGAATTCTAAATATCAATCTCACGGGGAAGTTGGAAATGCCTATGAATAAGTTCTTAAGATTATAATGTAAAGTATAATTTTAAAAACACAAAAAAGTAAAGTGTGAAGTTTGAATACTATGTAACAAGTGAATGCTAACTAAAATACAGTTGAAAGACAAAGTTAACTAATCTAAATGCTAAACTTTCAAAAGTAAATTTACAAAAATTAAAACTAAGATATTGTGACAGAAAGTACAAATTGAAGAAAGCTTCCTTCCCCTTTAGAAAGAGTATATGGATTGTGAAGGAATTAAAATCATTTAAATATACATACATATATATATATATATATATATATATATATATATATATGATGGAGGTGGCGGCTGGCTT
>JXCR01106836.1:0-63130 GCA_002079205.1 Phalaenopsis hybrid cultivar | reverse complement strand
AGGATACCGGCTGCCACTTCAAAGCTCCCACTACACCTTTCTTTGAGGGCTAAGAATTTCACATCAGTTTCCAATCAACTGGATCATATTGAGGCTTTTAATTTGTCACCTTAAAATCTCCAATTCTACATCCAACAAAATATATTTCCTTATTTATTTGCACCCAACTCCATGGATGAAACACTCTCCCATGAAATCAAATATGATTCTCTTCATGTTGTAGAAATCATAGCCCTTTTGAAACATATGTTTCTCAACATATTTTAACATTTCAATTCGCCAAATAAAAAAGTAAATGAAGATTGGAGTTCAAATCATCACAAATTATTGACATTTAAAACCATATAAAACAAAATCAATTCTTCACAAAACCATATCTCAAAGTAGGGAGAAGGATAAAGAAGCTACCAAGAATCCATGAGAAGAATACAATAAAACACGGATTTCATATATAAAAACAAGTTTACAAAAGAAAAGAAATAAAAGACACAACTTATCTCATAATCCTTCCAAAGCAAATCCCTGGAAGTTCTCTCCAAGTCTTTCTTTCTTTACAAGCACTCTCAATTCTCTCTTAGAAGTATAATGAAGAAGAAATCTCTCACCTTCGCTCTCCTCTTACAATCCTTGAAGAAAATCTCCAAGTCCTTGACTTTCTCTCTCTCTCTCTAACTCTCCTTCTTGTCATCATGCCACACACCTTCCTCTTTTATCAAAGGCTACCTCCCTCCAAAGAGTTCAAAATTCCCCAAAAATTCTGTTAAAAAATCAACTCTTTTGAATTCAAAAAGCAGATCCATTGATCCAAGAGACATATACCTTCATAAAAGAACCTTCTAAGGTTTCTAAGTGCCTTGAATTACTCTAAGGGGTGTTTAAAACAAGTGACCCTTTGAAAATTCACGCAAAATTCAACTCAAACCACCTTAATCCACCAAAAAATTGTCCCTGACGCATCTGGCCCCAAATTTGGCGCATCATGTGCCAACTCTATATCAAATGGTGCATCTGGCGCCAATCTTGCTCACCATGCTCTAGTTTTCTAAAGACCGTGATGTTTTGAGTTTCGGCGCATCTGGCGCTAATCCGATGCATCTGGTGTTGATCTAGCGCATGATGCGCCAAAATTCAAAACTTCACTATTTTGGCTCCAAATTTTATCCTTTTTGCTACTTTTTCCCCAAATGCCTAAAATTGATATAACTGTAACAAAAAAAATGAAAATATGATTCCTTAAAGGGCATTATCACAAAAAATAACCATAAAATATATACTTAAAATAGCATATTACTTTTGTGTATCAGTTAACCTTTATCTCGATCCTAATTTCTCCCTCTCTATCTATATTTATCATTACCTCTAATGCTTCCTCATCCTTTTCTGCCCTTTCTCTCGCTCTTCTCTCTTTCTTCACTCCCTCTCTTCCTGACTCTTGTTCTATTTTTTCATTCTCTTTACTAGTTTAACACCTCACACTTATCTCTTTAGCTCTTCCACTTATACTTTCTCACCCTGACTCTTCCTTTATCTCTTCATTATTCTCTCTCTTTCTCTCGCATCATCTTATGTACCTCTTGCACTTTCTCTCCTTGCTTCTTGACTGACCTTTTTTCTTTATCTTTCTCACTATTGTCTCTCACAATCTCACTTTCTCTCATCCTTTCAAGCTCTCAAACTCTCAGCCTCTCTCTCTCATCCCTTCTACCTTCTCTCCCTACATCTCCATCTATCTCACTCTCTTATATCCTCTCCTCTCTCTCTCAATCCCCTATTATCCTTCTTTCACTCTCTGTCTATTGCTCTCCCACATGCTCTCTCTTCCTATCTCTCACTCTCTCTTCTTTTACTTTCTCTATCCCACTCGTTCGCTTGTTCTCTCCCTCTTCTCTATATCATTTATCCTTTTTATTCTCCCATCTCTCTTCCTCACTCTCTCTTTCACTATATCCTTTTATCCCTTTCCCAGTCTGTCTCCCCTTCTCTCTCATCCTTTCTCTTGCTCTCTCTTCCTCCATCTCTTTCTCTTTCATTTTCTTTCTCTCCTCCATCACTATATCATTTTATCCCTTTCCCAGTTTGTCACATTTTCTCTCTCCATCCCTCCTTCCCTTCGACCCTCCATCATTTTACCTTCCTCTCTCTCTCTCTTACCTCTCTCTCTTTCTCATACCATCACCTCTCTCACTCTCTCACTTGCTATCTCTCTATTGAGAGAGAGAAAGAGAGAGTGAGGAAGAGAGGAGGGAGTTTGAGAAGAGAGAGAATGATATAGCAGGAGAATGAGAGAGAGAAAAAGAAGAGGAAGAGTGCTAAGATAGATAAAGAGACTGAGAGAGAGAAGAGAGAGAGGAAGTAAGGGAGGAAGCAAGAAAGTTTGAGAAAAAAAGAAGTTAGTGGTGGAGAGAGGGGAGATAAGGATAAAGCAAGTAATAAAGGGGAGGTAGAGAGAGATATCAAGAGTGAGATAGCGGGAAGGAGAGAGAGATAGGGAGAGGGAGTAAGAGTGAGTGAGAGATGAGTAGGGAAGGAGGGAGAAAGATGGACAGAGAGACCAAGAAAGAATTATTGAGAAAAAGAGTTAGACTGAGGAGACTTAGCAAGAGAAAAGTAAAAAAAATAAAAGTTAGAGAGGGAGAGAAGATAAAGAAACAAAGTGAGGAACAATGGTAGGTCGGAATATAGTTCAAGAGAATGAGAGATAGAGAGATAGCAAGTGAGAGAGTGAGAGAGGTGATGGTACAAGAAAGAGAGAGAGGTAAGAGAGAGAGAGAGAGGAAGGTAAAATGATGGAGGGTCGAAGGGAAGGAGGGATGGAGAGAGAAAATGTGACAAACTGGGAAAGGGATAAAATGATATAGTGATGGAGGAGAGAAAGAAAATGAAAGAGAAAGAGATGGAGGAAGAGAGAGCAAGAGAATGGATGAGAGAGAAGGGGAGACCGACTGGAAAAGGGATAAAATGATATAGTGATGGAGGAGAGAAAGAAAATGAAAGAGAAAGAGATGGAGGAAGAGAGAGCAAGAGAAAGGGTGAGAGAGAAGGGGAGAGAAGTGGAGAGAGTGCATGTGAGAGATAATGAGAGATGGTGAGAGAGAGAGATTTAATGAGATAAGGAAAGGATGACGGAGATAAATATAGAGTGAGAAAGGAGAAAGAGATATATATAAAGAGATAAATAGATTGAGAAATAAAAAGAGAAAAGAGTGTGAGAGAGTGAAGGATAGACAAAGAGGTAGATAGAGAGAGACAATGAGATAGAGCGTATTAAAAAGAAATATTGAGATAGAGAAAATGGAGGGAGTTAGAGAAGAGAGAGAAGGATAGAGAAAATGAGAGAGAGCAAAGGTAGAGGCACAGTGCAAAGAGAGAGAGAGTGAGAGAGGAGAGAAGAGAGAGAGGAAGAAAGGGATGAAGAAAGTTGAGAGATAGAGAGTGAGATAGATGGAGAGCTGGAGAGGAGAAGTAGAGATAGAGAGATGAAGAGCTAAAGATGGAGTGTGAGAGATATAGAAAGGAAAGGGAGAGTGATAAGAGGAGGAGAGAGAGGAAGTAAGTGAGGGAAGAAAGGTGGTATTAAGAAAATAGAGAATAGATAGCCATGTCTTTGCATCTCTTGTTATTTCTCTCCATTCATCTCCTTCTCTCATTTTATCTTCTTAACTCTTTCTTCTTACATCTCTTTTTTGTCTCTCTCGATCCATCATTCCCTCTCCCACCCTATCTCTCTCGCTCTCAGTTGCCCATTCTCTCCCTCTCTTCTCCCATTTTATCCCTCTTTTTCTCTCTATCTCTCTCCCACTCCATCCCTCACCTCTCACTCTCCCTTTCCCTCTACCTCTCTCTTTCCTTCTCCTTCTCCCTCTCCCTCTTCACTCCTTCTTGCTCTCTCTCTCTTGCTAGCTCCCATTCTCTCGCATTCTCTTGATTCTCTTTCTCTCATACTCTCTCACACTTCCTCTCTCCTTTTACTCTCTCTATTTTTCATTCTCTCCCTCCCCATGTCTCATTCTCATTCTCTATCAATATCTCTCTTTTCTCACTCTCTATCTTGTCCTTTCCCTCCTCTCTCACATTGTTTTCTTTACCCCACCCTCTCTCTACCCCATCCTCTCTCACTCTTCTCTCCTTTCAACCTTCATTGAGCTTCTCCTCTCTCTCTCTCTCTCTCTCTCTCTCTCTCTCACTCTCTCCCTCTCTACCTACCTCTCTCATTTTCTCCCTCACTCTCTCTCACTCTATCTTTTTATCTTCCTCGTTCTCCTTCTCCCTCCCTACCTCTCCTCACATTGTCATCTCCCACCCATCTCTCTCCCTCTCTCTCTCTCTCTCTTGCTTTCTCTCACTCTCCCTCCCTTTCTCCGTCTCTACCCTCTCTATATATCTCTCCTTCCCTTGAACTTGCTTCCTCTCTCTTACTATATCTCTTCATCTCGTTCTCCCTCTCTCCCTGTCTTTCCTTATACCTCTCCCTCCCCCATTCCCTCTATCACCCTCTCTCGTCTTATTTCACAAACTCTCCACCTCCGTATTGTTCTCTCTCTTGCTCTCTCTCTCTCTTACTCATTTTCCAGTTCTCTCATTCTATCTGTCTTACTATTTATCTCTTTCTCACTGACTGACTAACAACCCCCTCTTTTTCAATGTCTCCTTCTAAATCAATCTCTCTTGCTCTCTCTCTCTCTCTCTCTCTCCGATAATTTGTTGAAAGAGAAAGAGTTAAAGATTGAGACAGTGAGAAGGGTGAGAGAGATAGAGAGCTTGACGAAGTGATGAAGAGAGAGAGGGAGGAGAGAGAGAGGATGAGAAGGAGAGAGTCAAAGATTGAGAGCTAGAGAGATGAGACTGAAATAGAGAGAGTGAGAGAGATGGAGAGAGAGCAAGAGTGAGAGGAAGAGGGAGAGAGAGAGAGAGTGAGATACAGATAGATAAAGAAAGATGAGGAGAAATAGATATAAAGAGTTAGAGAGAGTGAGATAAGGGGATGGAGTGAGAGAGGTGGAGAGATAAAAAGAGATAGAGATAAAGAGATGGAGTGAAAGAGGGGAGAGAGAGATAGAGAGAGAGAGAGTGAGACAAAATGGGAGGGATTTCTTTTCTTTGTTACCTTCTCCCTCTCTCTCTCTCCCTCCCTCCCTCTCTTTTTCATATTCCCTCCCCTAACTCTCTCTCTCTCTTTTCTTTTCTCCCTCTATCTCTCTTTCTATCCCCATCCCATTCTCTATCTTTCTTGAGCTCTCTCTATCTCTCCCCTTATCCCACTCTTCTTCTATTTTCTCTCTTACTCCATCTCTTTCTTCCTCCCTTTCAAAGGGACAGGGACGGAGGGAGAAAGAGAGGTAAAGAAAGTGAGAGGAATTGATAGCAGGTGAGAAAGAGAAGGTAGAGAGGGCATGAGGAAAAAGAGAGAGCGTGTGTGTTTCCCTCACTCACTCACTCTCGCTCCTTGTCATCTCTCACACTCTTTAGCTCCATTTCAGTTTCTCACTCTTACTTCCTTTCTCTCTCACCCTTTTTTCATGTTCCCATCCTCTCTCTCTTTATATATCTTTCTCCTTCTCTCTCTTTATGACCCTTCTCTTATTTTCTCTCTTACTCTCTCTCTAGTGCTCTTTACTTTTTCCTCTCATTCTTTCTCTCTCTCTCTCTTATTCTTTCTATCTCACTCTCTCTCTTGCTTTTCTCCCTTGTTCTACTTGTTAAAGGTTGAGAAAATGAAAGAGAGATTAGGGAGAGAGAAAGAAAAAGAGTGTGAGATAGAGAGAGAAAGCATGAGAAAAGAGAGAGAGTGTGAGCATGTGACCACATAAAGAGGGAGAGAAGAGCATTATCTTCCTCTCTCTCCAACCTCATGCTTTCTCAATGTTGCTCCATCAATCAATTCCTTTCCATCCCTCCCCCACCCTCCCTCTTCCTCCCTCCCTCTCCCTTCCCCCCTCTCTCTCACTCTCATTCCCTCTCCTTGCCCCTCCCCTCCCTCTCTCTTGCTCTCTCACCTCTCTCTATCGCTCTCTCTAGAACTTTATCTCTTTGATCCACTCTTTACTCTCTCATCTCTCTCTAGTGATGGAGCAAGAGTGAGAGAGGTAGTGAGAATGAGAGCTAAATAAAAAGCTTGAGAGAGAATGTGAGATTGAAATAAAGTAAGAGAGAGGGAATATGAGGGAGATGAGGAGAGAGGAGTGATAACTTTTGATAGTTTCGGTAAAGAGATGAGAGATAGGGAGAGAAAGATGGAGAGAGTGAAAGAGAGAAAAGGAGAGTAAGTTAGAGGACAAAATAAGGCTCTTTCTCGGTATGTTTCTCTTCTCATCTCTCTTATCATCCATCAAATGCTAGGTCTCTCTCCTAATCACTCTTTCGCGTAGTTTCTCTCTTTTTCTTGTATACTCTCACTCTATCACTCTTCCATTCACTCACCCTAACTCTCGCCCTTCCTCGCTCAACTCTCTCTCTCACTCTTTTTCCTCCCTTGTTAAATCATCATTTTCTCTCTCTCAACCTTCTCTGTTCTTCATTTTCTCTTTCATTTTTCTCCCTTCTCTCCCTCCCCCTCTTCCTCCCTCTTTGGCTCGCTTTTTTGCTTTATCTCTCTATTCCCTCATCTTCTCTATCTCCCTTTCCCTCCTCACCCTCACCATCTCTCTTTTCTAACTTGCTCTCTCTATTTATCTTTTTCTTATCTCTCTTAAAAACTCTCTCTTGCTCTTTCTATCTCACTATCTCTCGCTCTTTATTTTTATCTCTCCTCCTTCTCTCAATAGTTTCATCTTTCTCTTACTCTCTCTCTCTCCCTATCCCTCTCTCACTCTTTCTCGAGCTTCCTCCATATTTATCCTTCTTTTCCACTCTTGCTTTTCCCACTCCATCTTATTTTTCTCTCATTCTCTCATACACCCATCTCGTTTCACTCCCCTAATGTTTTTCACATTAACACTCCCTCCATCCCTGCCCCTCTTTTTCCTTAGCTCTCTCTCTCTGGGTGAGTGAGAAAATGAGAGTGTGTGTGAAAGAGAGAAAATGAGAGAGAGGGAGGAGATATATAAAAACATAGAGCATGAGAGGAGAGAGGGAGATAGAGAGATAGAGTGATGAGAGTAAGAAAGAAAATAATAGAATAAGAGAGAGAGAGAGGTTCCCACTCCCTCCCACTCTCTTTACCACTCACTCCCTCTTACTCTCTCTCCCTTCCTCTCACACTCTTAGTAGAGAGAAATATGTAGAATGAGAGATAGGGCGAAAGAGTAGGAGTGAGCGAGTGAAGGAAAAAGAGAATGAGTGGGATAGAGAGAGTAAGTGTAAGAAAGAGGTAGAAAGTGAGAGAGAGTGAGGGAGGGAAGGTAAAGATAGGTTGAATGTTTTGGAAAGAGAGAGGCTATCCTCATCACTAACCATTCTCTATCACTCTTTCTGCCCCATCTCCTTGACCCCTCTTGTTTCTCTCATTGTTCCTCTCTGTGTCTCCCTCTCAATCTCCTTCATTCTCTCGCTCCTTCATCCCCTCTCTTTATCCTCTCTCTCACACACTCTCTCTTTTGCTCTATCTCTTGCTGCCTCTTCCTTGCCCTTCTCTCTCTAGCTCTTTTTCTCCTTGCTTTCTCTTACAATCCCTCCCACAGCCACTCTCACTTTCTTTATCTCTCTTTCACCCCTCTTACAAATCTTCATGCCTCCTTATCTCTTCTTTTCCCCTTCACCTCTATCATCAACATCTCTCTTCCTCTCTCCATCTCCCGCCTCTCTCCCTCTCTCTCTCTCCTCCACTCTCTTCCTCCCGCTCCCTCCCTCTCTCTCCCTCCTTCCCTCCCTCCCTTTCTTCCTCCCTCTCTCTATATTCTCTCTATCTCATTCCCTCTCTCTATATCTCTATCTTCCTCCTTCATCCCCTCCTTTCCTCCATCCCTCCCTTAATTTTTTCTCTTAATTTATTATTCTCTCTCTATCTCTATCATCTCTCTCTCTCACAGAGAGCAAAAGTGAGGTAATAAGAGGAAGAGCGAGAGGAAAGAATGTAGTGAGAGAAATAGAGAGAGAATAAGAGGTAGAGAGTGAGAAAGAAAATGAGAGAAGAAGAGAGATAGATAAAGGAAAAGCTAGTTCTCTCTCTTCTCTCATGCCCCTTCCCCCTTTCACTCACTCTTTCTCTCTCTCAATAACTCTATCTCTCTCACACATAGGCGCTCGCTTCCTCTCTCTCTCTCTCTCTCTCTCTCTCTCTCTCTCTCTNCTCTCTCTCTCTCTCTCTCTCTCTCTCTCTCTCTCTCTCTCTCTCTCTCTCTCTCTCTCTCTTTGTCCCCCTCTCTATTTCCTCAAGAAAAATAAGATTGTGAGATGGTGATATAGAGGGAGAGGGAAAGAGAATGTGATAGGGAAAAAGTGAGAAGGTGGATAAATAAATAGAGAGAAAGAGAGAGTGCAGGAGAGAGATTGAGAGGAAGAGTGAAAGATAGATATAGAGATAGTATGTAATATAGAGAAAAGAAAGAGAGGGAGCGCGAGAGATGACAAGTGAGAAGAGATAGAGATAGATGTAGAGAGGGAGGTAAAGAGATAGATAGAAAGAGAGATAAAGAAGAAGAGATAGCATGAGATATGTGAGTGAGAATGAGACACAAAAAGAGAGGGAGGGAGAGAATAAAAGGAACATGAAGAAAAGAGAGAGATATTAAGAGAGAGAATGAAGGAGTGTAGAGAGTGGAGAGTGAGACACAGGGATGGGAGAAAGAGAGATATGTTAATAGTTTGAGGAAAAGAGAGAGAGAGAGAGAGAGAGTGATAAAGAGCGAGAGAGGGTGAGAGAGTGAGAGATAAGAAGAGCATAAAGGAAGAGAGATCAAGAAAGTGAGAGAAGAGGGGAAAAGATAGGAAGAGAGAGTTAATGTGAGAGAGAGGCAAGGAGCATAGAGAGCGGAGAGTGAGAGATAGGGATGGGAGAGAGAGAAATATGTTAATAGTTTGAAGAAAAGAGAGAGTGATAAAGGGAGAGAGGGGGTGAGAGTGAGAGATAATAAGAGCATAGAGGAAGAGAGCTTAAAAGAGTGAGAGAAGAGGGGCATAGAGAGGAAGAAAGAGTTAATGTGAGAGAGAGGCAAGGAGCGTAGAGAGTGAAGAGTGAGAGATAGGGATGGGAGAGATACAGATATGTTAATAGTTTGAGAAAAAGAGAGAGTGTGATAAAGGGAGAGGGAGGGTGAGAGCGTGAGAAATATGAAGAGCATAAAGGAAGAGAGATCAAGAGAGTGAGAGAAGAGGGGCGGAGAGAGGAAGAGAGAGTTAATGCGAGAGAGAGGCCACTCTGTCCTCTCTCAAATCCTCTCTCACTCTTTCTTTCTCTTCCTTTCTTGTTATCTGTCTTCTCTCTATCCTCTCTCTCTAACTCAACCTTGAAAGAGTGATCCAAAGGGAAGAGAAAGTGAGAGAAAGAGGGTGGGATAGTGATGGAGAAAATGAGAGGGGGAGAGAGAAAAAAAAAGACAGAGTAGAGGATAGAGAGGGGGTGATAGATGGTGAGCTGGAGAGGAGAAGTAGAGCTAGAGAGATGGAGGTTGTGATATAAAGAAAAAAAGAGGGAGAGTACAAAGAGGGGGAGATAGAGGAAGTGAGGTAAAGGTCATATTGAGAAAAGAGAGAATAGAGAGATATCTCTTTATCTCTCTTGTTCTCTTTCCCCATCTATGTCCTCTCATTTTATCACTTTCACTTTTTGTTTCCCACACTCTCTAGTTTTACATCTCTCAGTGTCTCTCTCTCCCTCTGTCATTCCTTCTCCCACCTTCTAACTCTCTCTCTCTTTCTCTCTAGCTCTTTCTTTTATTTTATCTTTTTATCCATCTCTCTTAAGAATTCCATCTTTCTTGCTATAACTCACTCTGCCACCCTCCTTCCCCTTCTATATATCTCTCTCTCATACTATAAATATATCTCTTTCTTTCTCTACCTCCCATGCACTCTCTTCCTCCATCTCTTCTTTCATTATATCTCTCTTTTTCTCTCTCTCTCTCTTTCTATCTCTCCAACTCAATCCCTCTCCCTCTCCCTCTCCCTTTCCCTCTTCCTCTTTCTCTTGCATTACTCCCTCTCTCTCCCTCTCTCTTGCTCACCTGGCACTCTTACCACTCTCTTAATCTCTTACACTTCTTCTCTCCTTCCACTCTCTAACTCTCCTTCTCTCCTTCCTCCATCTCATTCACATTCTGTATCACTCTTCTTCTTCTCTCACTCTCTATCTTTCCCTTTCCCTCCTCTTTCACGTGGTTCTCCTTTTACCCTACCCTCCCTTTACCCCATCCTCTCTCACTCTTCTCTCTGCTTTCTTCATTCACTTAGCCTTTCTTCTCTCTCTCTTCCTCACTCTCTCACTTCTCTCACTCTCTCCCTCTCTACCTACTCTCTCTTGCTTTCTGACAGTTTCTATCACTCTCTCTTGCTCTACTTACCCATATTGTCCTCTCACCTTACACTCTTCCTCTCCCTTTTTCTGTCTTGCTTTCTCTCACTCTCTCGCTCACTCTTTCCCTCTCTACTTACCTTTCTCATTTTCTCCCTATCATTCTATCTTTCTACTTTCCTTTCTCATTTTCTCCCTATCATTCTTTCTCTCTCTCACATTCTCTATCTCTCTCCCTACCTCTCCTCATATTGTCCTCTCTCACCCTACTCTCTCCCTCTCTCACTCTCTTCCCCTCTCTACCTCTCTCTAAATCCCTCTCCCTCTAACTCCCTCTCTTCAACACGCTTTCTCTCTTTTAGTATATCTCTTTACTTCGTTCTCCCTCCCTCAATATCCATCCTTACGCCTCTTTCTCCCTCCCTCGTTCTCTCTCCCACCTTCTCTCTCTTCCTCTCTCCTCTCTTATCTCTAACTCTCCATCTACCTACCTTTCTCTCTTTACCTTTCACTCTCTCTTACTTTATCTTTCTCTCATTCTATATTTTTTACTATTTCTCCTTCTCTCCCTCCCTCCATCTCCTCTCTCATCTCTTTACCTCTCTCTCTTACATCTAAATTCTCTCTTTTTTTCTCTCCCTCTGATCATTCACTAACAGTGAAAAGCTAAAGAATAGAGCTATAGAGAGAGACAATGAGAAGGGTGAGAATGATCAAGAGAGCTAGAGGATGTGATGAAGAGAGAGAGAGGGAAGAGTGAGAGAGAGGGGGTGTGGTAGGGAGAGAGTGAGAGAAATGGATCTCTAAAGAGATGAGACAAAGAAATAGAGAGGGAGAGGGAGAGGGAGAGATCAAGAGAGAATAGGAAAGGGAGAGTGTGAGATAGAGTTAAAGGAAGAGGCTGGAAAAAAATATACAGTGGGAGAGAGGGAGATAAAGGGATGGAATGAGAGAAGGGGAAAGAGAAGAGAGAGATAGAGAGATAGAGAGAGAGGGGGAGAGAGATAGGGAGATAGAGTGAGAGAGACAGGATAGAAGGGGGATGAGGGATCACTTATCTTTCTCTACCTCCCTCCCTCCCTCCCTTTCTTCCATCTTATTTCCTCTCTCACTCTCTCACTCTTACTTAAACTTTATATCTCCCTTTATTCCACTCCCTTTCTCTCTCTCTCAAGCAACCTATCTCTCTCGCACTCTTCATTTATCTCTATCTCTCTCCTACTCTATCTCTTCATCTCTTTCTTCCTCCATTCTAAAGCAATAAGGAGGGAGGAAGAAAAAGAGATAAAGCAAGCAAGTGAAACTGAGAGGGGGTAAGAAAGAGGGGATAGAGAGATAAAAAGTGTTTCCCTCATTCACCCTCTCTCTCCCTCCCTTTTTTCACAGCTCCATGTCAGTCTCTCACCCTTACCCTCTTTCACTCTCTATCTTTTCTCTCATGCTTCAATCCTCTCCTTCTTCTATATCTCTCTCCCTCTCTTTTTATCACTCTTCTCTTATTTTCTCTCTCACTCTCTCTAGGGTTCTCTCCTTCTTTATTTCTTAGTCTTGCTCTCTCACTCTCTTTCTTGCTTCTCTCAAACATTCTCCTCGTAGAGGATGAGAGAAAAAAAGAGAGGAGAGAGAGAGAAGGAAAGAGTGAGTGAGATAGAGAGAGGAAGCATGAGAAATGAGAGAGTGTGTGTGTGACCATATAAATAGGGTGAGAAAAGCACTATCTTATTTTCTCTCCAACCTCTTGCTTTCTAACTCTTACTGTATCAAACTATTTCTCTCTATCTCATTCTATCTTCTCACTCTCTTTTCTCTCACCCACTCCCCCCTTCTCTCACTCTCATTCTCTCTCCTCCCCCTCCCCCTCCCTCTAGCTCTCTCACCCCTCTTTCTCTCTCACTCTCTCTAGAACATCCTCTCTGATCCTCTCTGTGTTCTCCCATTTCTATAGTGATGGAGTAATACTAAGCAAGGTAGAAAGAGCTGTAGCTAGACAGAAGCATGAGAGAGAATGTAAGAGTGAATGATAGTGAGAGAGAGGGAAGAGAAAGAGAGATGGGGAGAAAAGAGTGGTAGTTTGGGTGAAGAGTGAGAGAGAAATGGACTGAGAGAGAGAAAAGGTGAGTAAGTTAGAGGACAAAATAATTCTCCCTCTCTTTATCTCTCTCTCTCTCTCTCTCTATCTCTATCTCTCTCTCTCTCTCTCTCTCTCTCTTGCTCCATCTCATTCTCTATCACACTCTAGCTCTCTCTCTTAATTGTCTTGTAGTTTCTCTCTTGCTTGCTTACTCTCTCTATCTCTCTTCCATTCTCTCATCTCAACTCTCTCCCTTCCTAGCTCAACTCTCTTCCTCTCACTCTATCTTTTCCCTTGTTGACTCATCTTTCTCTCTCTCTCACTCTTCTCCATTTATCATTTTCTCTTCCCTCTTTCTCCCTTCTCTCCCTCTTCCACTTCCTATTTGTCTCGCTTTGTTGCTTTATCTCTCTATTCTCTCACTTTCTCTTTCTCACTCTCCCACCTCTCCCTCCCCATCTCTCTTCTCTCTCTTCCTCTCTCTTATTCTCTATATCTATCTTTTCTTCTCTCTCTCACTCCCTCTCTTGCTCTTTATATTTTTTTATCTCTTGTTCTTTTCTTTTTCCTCCCCTCCTCTCTATTGGTTTATCTTTCTCTCTCTCTCTCTCTCTTTCTATCTACCTATCATTTTCTTTCTCTCATGCTCCCTCCATCTTTATCTTTCTCTCTCACTCTAACTTCCCTCACTCCATCTTCATTTTCTCTTACCCTTTTCTTTGCCCATTTCTTCTCCCTCCCCTACTCTTTTTCACATTGTCCTTGTCTCCATCTCTGTCCCACCCTTTCCCTCCCTCTCTCTCTAAGTCAGTGAGAAAAATTAGAGTGTGTGTGCGAGAGAGAGAGATGATGAGAGATAGAGAGAGGCAGGATAGAAATAGATAGATAAAGTAAGAGAGGAGAGAAGGAAATAACGAGATAGGGCAAAGAGTGAAAGAGGGAAAATATGAGTACAAATGAGAGAGAGCGTTCAACCACTTTTCTTTCTCTCACCTTGGTCTCTTTCTCTCTGTCACTCCCTCTCTATTAGACAATTAGACAGATAGTGAGAGAAAGAGTTAGAGAGTGAGAAAGAGAGAAGTGGTTGATAGCACAAGAGAGGGAGATAGAGAGCAAAATAGAGTGAGAGATAGATGTCTCTCTCTCTCTCGATCTCACATAAAAAGGTGTGCGCGAGGGTGATCTTAGGAGAGAGAGATGGAGAGAGGGGGATAAAGTGGGAGAGATAAAGAAAGGAAGTGAGAGAGATGTTTGAGTTAGAGGGAGGACTAGAGGAAGGGAGAGTGAGGGAGAGAGTGGAGAGCTAGAGTGAAAGCAATGGTGAGAGAGTGAGGGAGAAATAAAGAGAAAGTTCGAGAGATGGTTAGGGAGAGAGGTGCAAGAGAGAGAGAGTGAGTGAAGGAGATGAAGAGAGAGTGAGAGAGTGAGATGGAGAGGGAGATAGGCAGAAAGTTTGGAAATAAGAGGAAGAAAGTGTAAGAGAGAAAAGATTGAGATAAATAGAAAAAAGAGAGCGAGACAGTATAAGAGAAATGGATGTTGGGAAAGAAAGTGAGTGAGAGAGAGGAGAGAAGGAGAGATAATAAATGTTTAAGTTAATAGAGAATAAGAGATTACAAGAGGGAGAGGGAGAGAATAATGAGATACAAAGAGAGAGGGAGATGGAGATGGAGAGTAAGAGAGTGAAAGTGAGTGAGGGAGGGAGAGTGAGTATATTTTTCTTCTTGTTTCACTAACATCATTTCTTGAGAGATAAAGAGCATGAGAGTGTTAGAGTGTGAAAAAACTGAGAGATAGTGAGATAGAGAAAAAGAGAGATGGAGAAAGCTTTTGCTTATTGGAAGAGGAGAGAGTGCATGGGATGGTTAGAGTTGGAGAGAGATGAGATAGAGGAAAAGGGGTAAGAGAGCTTTCTCTCTCTCCTTCTATCTCTCTCCCATCTCTCTCACCCCTCACATTTTCTCCCTCGCTATATGTCTCTATCTCTTTCTCCCTCCCTCCCTGTCCCTTCTTATCCCTCTCTAGCTCTCCATCTCCTCTCCCTCCTCTAGCTCTTTTTTTCTCTCTCGCTCTCTCTCACTCTATTTCTCTATTTATCTATCTATTTAAATGAGAGAAAATTGGGAGAGAGAGATAGTTGATGGAAAGTGTGAGAGAAAAGAGATGAGAGAAATATAGCTTTAGAAAGAGCATGTGAGGGTAGGGAGAAAGAGAGGATGAGAGAGAGAAGTAATGGGAGAGACAGAGGTAGAAAGGGAGGAGGGAGTGTCAAAGAGAGTTAGAGAAAAAGATAGATAAAGAGAGGAGAGAAAGTGTGGGAGTGAGTTTGAGTAGGAGAGAGTGAGAGTAGGTGGAGTAAGGGTGGGAGGAAGACTCAGAGGGAAAATGAGAGGGGGGAGAGAGCAAGAGGAAGCAAGAGAGGTAGAGTGAAATGTGAGTGAGAGAAAGCGAGAGAGAAGGTTATGTCTTAAGTCTATCTGTCTCTCTTGACCTCCCCCCTCTCTATCTCTCTCTATTCCTTAGTCCTTCCTAACATCTTTTCCACTCTCTCACACTCACCCTTTATGTCTCTCTATCTTCCTTTCTCTCTTGTTTTCTCTCCGGGACTCTCTCACACTTACAATCTCCTCCCTCTCAAAATAGAGAGGGAAGGGGAGTGGAGGGTGAGACAAAGTTTACAAACAAATTGAGGAGGCATAGATTTCTGTATATCTTTAGCTCTCTCTCTTTCTCTTTAATGCTCTCTCACACTCTTCTCTCTCTCTATCTCCCACCCAGTCATCATTTGCTCTCTCTCTCATCCCCACTTTAACTTCCCCAATGCTTTCACTCTTATATCAATTATCTCTCGTTCTCTTTTAATCTCTCATTCACTCACTGTCTCTCACAAATACTTTATCTCTCTTTCTACCTCTCTATTACTCCTATCTCACTCTTCTCCCTGCCTATCTCTCTCTCACTCACTTTATGTCTCCCACTCTTACTCATGCTCCTCTCCCTGCTCACTCTCATGATCTCACCTTCTCTCTCTCCATCTCCCACCACTCACACACTCTCTCTTACTCTCTCTCTCTACCTCTGTTTGCTTCCCTCTCTGCCTCCCTCCCTCTCTATCACTCTCTTATCTTTGTCCNATATATATATAAGATTGAAAGCAATCTAAATAAAAAAAAAAGAAAAAAATTATATAAGTTAGGAGAAGCTTGAGGAGATGCCTAATCAAAAATTGGCTTCACATGGACCTACTTAAAGGGAAAACCTAAATACATTCCTGAACTTATATTTATGGATTAGCATCTTCTTTTACTAGTAGTGTTCTCATGAAGTTCATAATATTTGAATATTCTTAGTGACTTGATATTACCACATACACATTCTTGAAATGAATAGAAAACTAGAACTCTTAAACTTGATGACTAGATAGCCTTGTACCTATAGAGTTAATTTAATTACTTAAATGTTTTTTGAAAATCTCACTATGGTATTTACTTAAATCAAACTTATAGTATTTATGAATTAAAACTTTACTACAATAGATCTTAACTTTTATGTAGTACTAAAATTACTTGAGGACAATTAATAGGTAAGTTTGGGAGATTTTGACCAAAGAAAAATATGTTGAGATTTTCATACCTATTTTATACTAATATTGATGATATTGCACTTTAAAGAAGAGTATTTTTTATGTTTTGTTGTAGGTATGTTGCATTATGGTCATTAGAGCAAAAAAATGCAAAAAGGAGCGAATTTGGAGAAAAAAGGACCAAAATATGAAGATTTAAATTAGGGCGCCGACGGCGAGCCCAACGGTGCCGACGACGGGTTTTTCCTAAGAGTCCAAAATCAAATATTCTAGAAGGCCGCCGACGATGCCATCGAGGCCGCTGATGGCGAGATTGGCGGTTCTCTTAATAGGTGCATTGAATGTGGACGATTTTTTAAGGGACGCTTAGGCAACTCTTGGAAAATTCTTCTACAACTTTAAAAGAAACATTTGGGCCAAAAAAAGAGCAGCCCCGTGGTGGTGTCCGCTGAGTTTTGTTGTTTGTAGAGTGTAGAGAGTTTACTTTAGGGTTAGTATTGTGAGGAATTCTTCAAGAGATTGTAAGGTTGGAGGGAAAGTGAGGGATTTCTTCCTCCTTGCCGCTTCGAAGAAGAATTCTGTGTGCTGAAAGAAAGGAAGAGATTCAGAGGAACTTCGAGGAGTTTGCTTGTGAAGGAATTAGAGATAAGTGGTATTTACTTATTAAAGTTTGTATGACTTTGCTTTTATATATAAGTTCTAAGTTTTGTCGTATCTTTTCCATGAGTTCTGAGTAGTTTTCTCTGTCTTTCTCCTTGTCTTAAGATTTTATGAAATGATGTTTTGAATTGGTTGAGCCATGAGAATCTTAAAGAAGTTGTTATGATCTTTTCACTTCGATCTTAATTTACTTTCAATCTGGCCAATTGATTTGTTAAAATATTTTGAGTTTTACAATTAAATTAAGATTACATCCAAGATTTAGGGAGGTCAAAGTCCTTGAAAGTTGGGTGCAAATAAATAGAAAAATAAAATTATCGGGCATAGAATTGGAGATTTTAGAGTGACGGAATAAAATCCTCAATTCAGTCTTATTGTTTGGGTGCTGAAGTGTAGATGTTAGCCCTCAGGCAAGGGGAACGTGGCAGCTCCGAAGTGAGTGCCGATATCCTCCCAGCCTAGCCGCAGATTCAGTAACCAAACATAGGATTAGTCAATGTAATTTATGTCTGGACCAAAGGGTAAAGAATAAGTATGCTCCTATTTGGCACAATACAATTTGAACTAATTCAGTTTATCCATTCACTTTCATTTCTTGACAAGGAGAAGGATGCTTTCTTATATAGTGAACTTCACATTAGAAACTTTATTAGTAAAATTAGTTAATTAAGAGTTTGTTAAAATTACATATTTGTTTTAATTATCTTATTAGTTGACAAATAAGCAATTTGAACTGTATTGTTATGATTAAGTATTGATTTTCTAAATCCTAGTTTGTAGCCTCTAGTAGTACTCCCTGTGGGATCGATCATCCCTATAATTATATTTTGCTCTCTACCTCCCTCCCATTCGCTCTCCTACTCCCTCCCTCCCTCCCTCCCTCCTCCTTTAACCCTATATTATTTCTTACTCAGAGAGATTATTGGAGAGAAAAAGATAGAGAGGGAGAAAAAGGTAAGGAACAAGTGAGATAAAGGGATATGTATATAGACCAAAAGGGAGTTAGATAGAGAAGGGTANCTCTCTCTCTCTCTCTCTCTCTCTCTCTCTCTCTCTCTCTCTCTCTCTCTCTCTCTCTCTCTCTCTTCTCTCAATTCCTCCCTCTCTCTTCCTCACTCCTCCTTTCTCTCTCTTACCTTTTACCTTCCCTCTCATTTCTTTTCTCCCTTGGTAACTTATCTTTTTCTTTCTCACTTTTCTCTCCCTATTATCTTTATCTCTCTCAATATTTCTTTGTCACAAACTCCATCTTATTATCTCTCTCTATTTACTACTTTATCCCTCCCTCAATCTCACATGCTCTTTTCTCCCTTTATATCTCTATGTCCCACACACACTCTCTCAGACATATTTCTCATTCTCTCTCCCACTCCCCTTTTACTCTCTCTCTCACCTCTCTTCCTCCATCCCCCGCCCCTCTCTCTTTTCTTCCTCTCCTCCGTCACTCCATCTTTTTATGACTCTCCAAGTCTGTTACACTTTCTCTTGCGCTATTGCTCTTCCATCTCTCTCCATCTCTCCTTCTCAATAGAGAGATAAGAATAATTAATGGAGATATAAAGAGACAAAGAGAGGTAAAGAGATGGAGCTCTCTCTATCTCTTGGTCTTCTTTCTCTCGCTTACTCTCTCTTCCCCCTCGTTCCCTTTCTCTTTATTTTTATCTATCTCCTCTTTCTCTTTCACTCATCACTATCACTCGCCCTCTCTATTCTCTCCATTGTGGTGGAGCGAGAGCGAGAGAGAGAGAGAGAAAGAGAGATGGGAGCAATAGTGATGAAGAATGAAAGTGAGAGGAGTGAGAGATAATGAGAGGGAGAGCGAGAGAGATACAATGACAAAGAGTATGAGGGAGAGAAAGAGGGAGAGAGAGAGGGAAGGAAAGAGTGAGATACCTAAAGGGAGAGAGATAGATATGATGAGCAAGACACATAAAGAGGAAGCAAGAGAGGAAGAGAGTGAGAGAAAAATAAAGAGATAGAGTATGTGTGTGTCTGTCTATGGGAAAAAGGGTGGTAGGGAGGGAGGGAGGGAGAGAGTGAGGGAGAGTGGGAGAGAGAGAGAGAGGAAGGTGAGTTAGTGTGGATAGGTAGGTGGTAGTGAATTATTTGAGAGAGGAGGGAGAGAGAAAGAGTAAGATAGTGAGAAAAGTTGTATAGCTATTGAGAGTGCGAGAGATATGGTGGGAGAGAGTGGGTAAAAGATAGAGAGAAGAAGGAGAGAACAAGTGAGGGAGTTGGAGAGTGAATGTAAAAGGAATAGAGTTAGAGATAAGAAGGGAGGGCATGTCCAAGAGAATGAAAGGGAAAGAAAAAGAGAGCTAAATAAGATTAGGAGAGAGAATATGAGAGAAGTAGTGTGAGAGAAATGGAGAGTTAGAGATAGAAGATAGAAGGGGTGAAAGAGAGAGTGAGAGTTGGAGAGCTTGAGAGGACAAGGGAGAGTAAGAATGTGAGAGAGAATTGTGAGAAAGAGAGTGTGAAAAGGTTAGTGAGGAAGCAAAGAGAGAAAGTGCAAGAGAGACAGAGATGAATCGAGAGATAGAGAGTGATGATGAAAGGGAGGGAAAGTTAGGGAGAGAGAGTAAAATGGAAATCACCAGAGAGAGAAGTACGAGGTGATAGAGTGAGGGAGAGTATTTAAAAATAGAGCATGAGTTAGAAAGAGAGGGAGAGACAAAAGTGAGCAGAGAGGGGGAGAGAAGGAGAGAGGTGACTGAGAGAGAGTTATAGCGAGAGTGAGAAGAGAGGGTGAGGAGATGGAGAGAAATAGAAGATTAAAGAAGAGAGAAGAGAGGGATAAGAGAGGGGAAGCTAGAGAGTGGGAAAAAAGAAGATAATAAAAAATGCTATAGAAAGAGCCAGAGAGAGGGAGCGTGCAAAGTGTGTAATCTCTCATTCTTTATAAAGAGTTAGAGAGGGATAGTGAGAGGTAGATAGTGTGAGAGAGGTGAGCAAGAGAGATGGAGAGCGATAGAGAATAAGAGAGAATAAAAGAGAAAAGAAGGCATTGAGATATAGAGTTCTAGTGAGGGACCTATTAAGAGATAGAGAGATAGAAAGAGAGGAAGAAAGGTAGAGATCTAGAGATAAAGAGAGCAAGAAAATAAAGGAGTTAAAGTGAGAGAGTGGGAGAGAGACTGAGAGAGAGATAGTGAGAAATGACAAAGAGGGGGAAGGGAGAGAAAGATCAATAGGGAGAATGATAGCGATAAAGAGATTGGAAGATATGTGGGGAGAGAGAAGGAAAAAGAAAGAGTGAGAATGAGAGGGATATGGAGAGGGAGATGGAGAGGGAGAGGGAGTGAGAGAAGATGAGAGAGATTGAGAAAGAAGTGAGCGAGAGAGAGAATAAGAGATTGGCGAGAGAGGGAGAAAGAGAGTGTGGGAAAGAGGTCTCACTCTATCTCTTCTTCTCTCTCCCTCCTCTTTCTTTATACCTCATCTCTCTAACTACACCCTCCCTCCCTCACTCTCATACCCTCTACCTCTTCTTCTTTCACACCCTCTCTCTTCCTCACTCTATCTATTTCTATCTCTTTTTCTCTACCTTTCATCCCTCCTATCTCTCTCTACTATCCCTCTCTCTATTATCCCTCTCTCTCTCTATATATGAGAGAGAGAATAATAAGGAGATAGAAAGATGTGTCAAAAGGGAGAGAAATACAAGGAGGGAGAGAGTTGAGTGAGAGAGATGATAGAGAGAGAGGAATAAGAGAGGGAGAGAGTGAGATGAAGTTTGAGAGAGATTGATGAAATGAGAGAATGTGCAATAAATAGATGGAGAGAGAACAAGAGGGAGAGAGAAATAGAGGGAGAAAATCAAGCAAGAGGGAGAGAGAAGAGAAAGAGAGAAACTTGAGAGAATATAAGAGATGTAGAAGGGATAGGGAAGGAGAAATAACAATAAAGTGTGGGAAAGGGATAGAGTGAGAGGGAAGGAGTGGGAGAGCGAGTGAGAGAGATATATTGAGAGAGAGGGAGAGCATGAGAAAGAGAAAATAATAGTGATGATGAAGAGAGGGAGGGAGAGATAGGACAAGAAAGAGAGAGCAAGAAAGTAAGAGAAAGTGGGAAAGAGAAAATGAGAGTGAGAGAGGGATGGATAGCCAGTGGCGTAAGAAGAGAGAGAGGGAGAGAAGATAAAGTTTCAGCCATCTCTCAAATTATCCCTCCCTCTTTTTCATTACTATATTCACTCATGCACCTTACCTCAATCATGCACCTTCCCTCCCACATTGCTCTCCATCTCCCTCGATCTCCTCTTTTTGATCTCTTAATCTCTATATTCTCTCTATCACTCTCTCTATCATCCCCCTATCACTCATTCTATAATTCTCCCTCCCTCTCTCTTTTTTTCGAACAATCAACATGTCTCTCTCCTCATCCCTAATATTATATTTCGCTCTCTACTTCCCTCCCATTCTCTCTCTTCCACCCTCCCTCTCTCCTACTCCCTCCCTCCCTACATCGTCCTTTAACCATATATTATTTCTCTCTCAGAGATATTATCGGTTGGAGAGAAAAAGATAGAGAGGTAGAAAAAGGTAAGGAACATGTTAGATAAAGGGATAGGGATATAGACTAAAAGGGAGTTAGATAGAGAAGGGTAGAATAGAGACATTGATAGACACCCTCAAGAGAGAGAGACAGAAAGGGAAGGATAGTGGTAGTAATAGTCAAGGTGGATTAAAATAGAAAAATAGAAGGAATGAGAAAGATAAATGGAGAGATATAGAAAGAGTGTGGCAAAGAGAAAAGAGAGAGAGAGAAATAAAGGATAAGAGATGGATGGGGAGGGAGGGAGAAAGAGATAGGGAGATAAAGAGCTAGATAAAGAGAAGAGAAAAGTGAGAGAGAACATAAGAGATAAAGAAAAAGAGAGGGAGAGAAATAGTGATAAAGATAGAGTTAGAGATCAAAAGAAAATGAGAGTAAGTAGAGAGCGATAGGGAGGGGGTGGGATATAGGGAGAAAGAGAGGAAACAAGAATGAGGGAGAGCTTAAAAGTTGAGAAGTAGATGGAGAGCTAGAAAGAGATCAAGGACAAGAGATAGTGAGAGTGAGAGAGCAATGGAGAAAGAGAGAAAGTGAGAGAGTGAGAGAGTGAGAGAGATTGTGAGAGAGAATGCAAAAGGGAAGAGTGAGGGACAAAGAGTGATAGGGTGGGACAGAGAGAGGGCAAAGAGAACAAGATAAGAAAAAAGAGATAGTGAGAAGAGCAATGGAGAGATTGATGACAGAAAGAGAGAGTGAGAGTATTTAGGTAGATAGGGAAAGAGAGAGTGAGGGTTAGGGAGGGAGAGAGGGCAAAGTAAGAGAAAAAGTGAGAGAGCAAGAGAGAAAGAAAGAAGGAATAGAAGAGAGAGAGAAAGATAAAGTGGGAGGCATAGATAGATAGGGAGGGACAAGGAGGAACATGGAGGGAGGGAGAGAGAGGTAGTGGAGTGAGAGAAAGTAGGAGAGAGTAGAAGAAAAGAGAGACGGATATAAGGAACAAGATGGTTAGAGCTAGAGGGAGAGAGAAAGCAATAGAGATGGAGAGATAGAAAGATGAAAATGAGAGATGAAGAATGTTGGAGAGCTAGAAGGAGATAGATGGAGAGACAGTGAGAGACAGAGAGAGAAAGAAAGAAAGAAAGAGATTAAGAGTGTGAAATGGAGAGAAAAAAGTGTGAGAGGAAGGGAGTAGGAGAGAAAGGGGGTAGGAGAGAAAACAAGAGAGATGGATAGTGAGAAAGAGATTTATGAACATTTCACTCCTTGTCCCATCTATTTATCTCAACTTTCTTTCTAACACTCATTTTCTCTCTCACTTTTGTCTTCCAAAATCACTCTCTCTAGCCCTCTCTCTTTCTTTATCTCTTCATCTTTTTCTGTGAGGTAGACTGTGAGAGAGGAGGGAGAGAGCAAGAGTTAGAGAATGAGACATGAGGGAGATGAATGGAGAGAGTAAGCTAAAGAATGATCAAGGTAGAGAGAGGTAGACTATGCAAGAGGAGAAAGGATCAAGTGATTGAGGGGGTTATGTGAGGGAGACTGACAAAGAATAAATGTTAGAGAGAGAGAGAAAAGAGGGTGAGAGAGAGCAATTGAGAGTTAGAGAGAGACAGAGAGAGGAGAGATAAAGAAGAAAGAGTAAAAAAAAGAGAGCAAGAGAAAGAGAAAGATAATGAAAGAGAGCAAAAGATTGAGAGAGCAAGAGATAGAGAATAAAAGAGTGAGTGAGAGATAGAAGAGAATGATACAACAAGCAAGAGAGAATATGGCAGAAACAGAAAATATGAGAGAAAATAAGAGAGATAATATAAGAGAGAGGGAGATAGAGGTAGTGGGTGGGAGGGAGGGATGGGGAGTGAGAGAGATATATATAGATATAGTGTGTGAGTGTAGAGAGGGAAAGCGAGAGAGAGAGAAACAAAGAGAGGATGGGAGAGCAAGTGAGGGAGTGAGAGAGAGTAGTTGGGAGAGTGAATGATAGAAATGAAGAGGTAAAGAGAGTGAGTGTCAGGAGACAAGTAGAAAGAGAGAGGAATGGATAGTGCAAAAGAAGAAAGGGAGAGCTAGAGGGAGAGGCAAAGAGAGGGAGCATAAGGGGGTGAGAGAAAAGAATGAGAGAGAGAGAGAGAGATAGAGAGAAGGAAAAATGAAGAGGGAGAAGGAGGTGAGAGAGAGGTAAAGTAAGAGGGAGAGAGAGAGAGACACCTTCCCTTTCTTACCCACCCTTTATCTCTCTCCTCTCTCCTTCTCTTCCTCCCTCCCTCATTCACTTTCTCTTCACTCACACTCTCTCTATCTTTCGCTTCTCTCCCAAACCCCCTCTCTCTATCCGTTCTCTCTATCCCTCACTATCACTCTCCTTTTTGGAGAGGGTGCTAAAGAGAGAGAGAGAGAGATAGAGGGAAAAAATGGGATGGAGAGAGGGAAAGCTTCTTCTCTTGCTTCTCATTTCTCTTTTGCTCTTTATTCACCACTATCACTCTCCCCTCCTCTTTTGTCTCCATTTTTCTTTCAGACTCTCTGTTGCTCCATCATTAGAGAGATAAAGAAGAGAAGGTGAGAGAAAAGAGAAAGTGATAAGAGAGATAGAAAAGAGGAGAGAGAATGAGAGGAGAGAGAATGAGAGATTAAAGGAAAGAGTGTCAGATAGTTAGAGTGGGAGAAAGAGGAGAGAGTGGTGAGAAAAAAAGGTAAAGAAATAGATTAAGAGAGAGCAAGAGGAAAGAGACAGAAAGGGAGAGAAATGCTTATGTTATCTCTCTCCTCACTCCTTAACCACTTTAACTCTCTCCTTATTTAACCCTCAATTGTATTCTCACTCTCTCTCTATTCCAATCACTTGCTCTCTCTTATCTCTCTTGCTCAATCTCTCTCTGTACTCTCTCTAGCTTTAAATCTCTCTCACTCTCCCTCCATCACTCCCTCCCTCCATCTCTTAGAGAGTGAGAAACAGAGATATAAAGATAAAGAGAGTGTGTGAGTGAGAGAGGATGAGAGGGAAATAAAGAATGAGACGGATAAAAATGATTTGGGAGGGAGATAGGAAGAGTATGCCTCCATCTCCTTTCATACTATGTGTCTCTCTCACACTCTTTATCTTTGGCTCTCTCTAGCTCTCCCTCTCCATCTTTATCCCATCTTCCCTCTTTTGTTCTTTCTCTTTCTCTCACATTATAAATCTCCCCATCCCTCTCTATGACTTTCTCTCTCCCGCTATCTCTATCTCCCCCTACTCTTAAGAGAGATTGAGTGAGAGAAAAAAAAAAGAGAGTGGGAGTAGGAGAAAGTGAGAGAGTGAGAGGTAGTGCATATGGCATATAGAGATAAAATGATCTAATTAGCAAGAGCAAAGTAGAGTGTGTAGAAAGAAAGAGAGGAAGAACGAAGAAAGCAAGTGTTAGAGTAGGAGAGAGAAATTTTTTTTCTTTCATCTCTTCTCTTTCTATCTTGTAGGGAAGGAGACTTTGAAAGGGAGAGAGATATAAGAGGGTGTAGAGAGAGGGAGGGGAAGAAATGAGTGAGGAGGAAGGGAGAGTCAGATAGATCAAGATGAGAGATAAGAAGAGAAGATATATTCTCGCCCTCTTCTTCTCTCATCTCCTATCTACCTCTCATTCTCTCTCAATTTCCCTCCCTCCCTCCTATCGCTCCCATTACCTTGCCCTCACTCTCTCTAATTGAGAAAGTGATAATGAGAGAGAAAATGAGAGATAGATAATAAGAGAGAATAAGGGAGAGTGAGAGAAGATGGAAACCATCAAAGAATGAGAGAGAGTGAAAGTAGGATCAAAGAAGAGGAAGAGATTATTTCTCTCTCCTTCCCACACCCTTCTCTCCCTCTTTCACATCTCTTTGTCATCTCTCACCTTCTCTCTATCTCTGACTTACTTTTTCTATCTTTCTCTCTCACTTATCTCAATTTTCTTTATCTCTTTCTATCTTTGTTATCTCCCTCTCAACCTCTCACAATCTCTCTTCTTTCTCTTGGCTCCCTCCTTTCCTCTTTATCTCTCACTTTTCCTCTACCACCTCATCATCGTCTAGCTTTCTCACTATCTCTCTTTCTCTTTCTCCATCATCGTTCCACTCTCTCATCCTAACTCCATTCCTCTCTTATTTTAAGTTTATCTATTTATCTCTCTCACATACCTTCTCACTCTTACAACTTCAATCACTCTTTCTTTCTTTCTTTCCTTATTCTATACCTCAATCTTTCCTTTTCTCATCTCCTCTTTTTTCTCCAGTCTTCCACTTGTTCTTCACCATTCTATCTCTCTCTATAAATCTGTATCTATCTTACTCTTTTTTTCTCTCTCTAACTTTCACCTTCTC
The DNA here is from genome assembly GCA_002079205.1 of Phalaenopsis hybrid cultivar. Taxonomy (NCBI): domain Eukaryota; kingdom Viridiplantae; phylum Streptophyta; class Magnoliopsida; order Asparagales; family Orchidaceae; genus Phalaenopsis; species Phalaenopsis hybrid cultivar. The sequence continues at coordinate 37,603 of JXCR01106836.1, read as the reverse complement.
CCACTCTAGCTCTCACTCACTCTCTCTTTTCAAACTCACTCTCTTCTCGCTCTTGCTTCATCCCTCCTCTCTCTATCGCCATTCTCTCTCTCACACATCTCTTTCACATCCTCTATGACTCGCCCTCTTCACCAACTCTATCACTCTTGCTTTCTCGCTCTCTAACTTCTCACTCTATCCTCTCTATCACATTCTTCTCTCTCCCTTCTTTTGATCTATTCTCTTTATGTTGTTATCTCTCTCTAACTTTAACTCTCTCCCACTCTAACCAACTCTTATCTATCTCTCTCCCACCTCTCTCTACCTCTTACATTCCTTCACCCACACACTCTTCTCTCTCACTCCATCTTACTATTTGTAGCTCTCTCTGTCACTTCCCCTCATGGCCTCACTCCCCTTTTAACTCTCTTCCACCGAGTGAGAGAGAGTGTGTGAGAGGATAATGAGAAAGAAAGAGATAAAGAGAGAGATCTCTCTACCACCAGCATTCCCTACATAACTTCCTTCCTCAAGAGATAAAGAGCTTGAGAGTGTTAGAATGTGAAAGAGACGAGAGATACTTAGATAGAGCAAAAGGGTGATAGAGAAATCTTTCTCTTATTGGAAGAGGAGAGAGTGTGTGGGAGGGTTAGAGTTGGACAGAGATGAGATGATTGAGGAAAACGGGAGAGAGAGCTTTCTCTCTCTCTCCTTCTATCTCTCTCCCATCTCTCTCTCACCCCTCTCATTTTATCTCTTGTTACATGTCTCTATTTTTTTTTCCTCCCTCTCTGTCCTTCTTTATCCCTCTCTAGCTATCCATCTCCTCTCCCTCCTCAAGCTCTCTTTATCTCTCACGCTCTCTCTCACTCTATCTCCTTATCTCTCTATCTATCTAAATGAGAGAAAAGTGGGAGAGAGAGAGATAGTTGATGGAGAGTGTGGGAGAAAGGAGAAGAGGGAAATGGAGTATTCAAGAAAGAGTGTGTGAGAGGAAGGGAGAAAGAGAGAGCATGAGAGACAGAAGCAAAGGGAGAGACAGATAGTAAGGGAGGAGGGAGTGTCAGAGAGAGACAAAGAAAATAGATAAAGAGAGAGGAGAGAAAGTGTGTGAGAGAGTTGGAGTAGGAGAGAGTGAGAGAGTGAGAGGAAATAAGGGTTGGAGGCAGATTTGAAGGGGGAATGACAGGGGGAGAGAATAAGAAGCGAGAGAGGTAGAGTGAAATGTGAATGACATAATAAGAGAGAGAGGGTTAAGCTTTAAGTATTTCTGTTTCTCTTGACCTCCCCCTCTCTGTCTCTCTATATCTTGCTCTCTCTTTCTTTTTAACACTCTCTCACACTCTTCGCCCTCCCTACTTTCCACCCACTCATCATCGTTCTCTCATCCCCACTTTAATATCCCATTGCTTTCACTCTTATATCACTTATCTCTCGCTCTTTTCTAACCTCTCAAGAGCTCACTCTCTCTCTCTCTTTCACATTCTTTATCATTCTTTCCACCTCTCTATCACTGCTATCTCACTCTTCTCCCTTCATATCTCCTTATCTCACACAAACTTTATTTCTCCCAACTCTCACTCATGCTCTAGTCCTGCTCACTCTCATGATATTACTTTCTCTCTCTCCATCTCCCACTCACTCACACACTCTCTCTATCCTTCTCTTTCAATCTCTCTTACTTTCCCTCTCTACCTCAATTTCCTTCCCTTTCCGCCTTCCTCCCTCCCTCTTACAGTCTCACTCTCTCATCATTGTCCTCTTTCTCTTCTGCTCTCTCTCCCTTATAACATCTCAATCTTTTCTTGTAATATCTATCATTGTATTTGGCTTTCTCTCTATCTCACGTTCTCCCTCTATTTATCTCTTCCACTAAAGAGAGTGATGGAGATGAAGAGACACAGACGTAGAGAGAGAGAGAAATATGAGTGAAAGATTGAGAGAAAGCGAGAAAGAAAAAAGAGTGAGAGAAAGTAAGGGATAAACAACTAATGATACCCTCTCTCTCTCTCTTGCTCTTTTATCTCTCCCTCCCTTCCTCTATCTCATCACTCTACCTATTCTCTCACTCTCCCTCACTTACTCCTCTCTCCATCCATACCTCCCCTCTCCCACTCCATCATTATCTCTCTAGTCCTCTCTCCTTTCCTTTCCTAGTTCCTCCTCACTTTTTCCTCAGTCTCCATCCTCTCTCTCTCTACCTCTCTCTTTTGTTTCTTGTAGAGAGTGGAGGAGATCATACGAATGTGAGGGAGATGGAGAGAGCTATTGAGAGAAGAAAGAGAGATGAAGAGATGGAAGAGGAATAGAGCAAAAAAATGTAAGAGAGAAAAAAAAATGAGAGATGGAAATAGATGGAGAGAGAGAACAAGAGAGACAAAGAATCTCTCTATTCTCTCTTTTCTCACTAACTAATTCCTTCCCTCACACACTTCTTCTCTCTCTCCCTCATTACACTCTCCCTTATTTTTATCTAACTCTCACCGTCCATCTCTCTAGCTCCTGATTTCTCTAACTTTATTTCTAGGTCTCCAATTCTCCATTCATATCACTCTCTCCCCCACTCTCTTTTTTTCTCTCTCTATCTTACCGTCTCCCTTTCAGTTTGAGAGAGAATAGAATGACCTCCCTCCCACATTAACTCACACTCTCTCTCTTCCTATCTCTCTCTCTCCTCTTCTCTCACTCACTTAATCTCTCTTTCTTACTTCTCTTCTTCTCTTTCACTCTCTCACCCTCTCTCTCACTCTATCTCTCTCTCTCTTTCTCTCATACTATTTACATATATTTCTCTCCCAAACGTTTTCTATATCTCTTCACTCTCTACACTCCCTCCCTCCCTCTCTTGATATCTCTCTCTTCTCTTCTTTTCATGTCCCTCTCAGTCTCTCTCTTCCTCTCCCTTTTTGTCTCTCTACTTCACTCACTTCTCTAATGCTATCTTTTCCTCTTTATCTCGATGTTTATATATCTCTTTGCCTCCCTTTCTCTAAATCTATATCTATCTCTTCTTACTTTTCATCTCTCGCTCTCCCTTTCTTTCTCCCCTTTTCCTTATGTCTCTCCCGCTTATGATTAACACACTTCCTATTCTTTTTATTTCACTCTCTTTCTTTCACTCCATCCCTCTCACTCTTTCACTCATGTTCTCCCTCTTCTCTATATCTCTCCTTCTCCCTTTCTCTCTATCTCTCACACTTTTTCTTGCTTAATCTCTATATATTTCCTTCTATTTCTTTTCCTTTTGCTTTCATATCCCTCATTGTCTTTCCCTCAAACTCTTCTTTCTTTATCTTCTCTCTGACTCTCCTCTCCCTCAATCACACACACACTCTCTCTCTCTCCATCCCCCTCCCTCCCACCCTCCCACCATCCCTTTCCCTTCCTATTCCCTCTCTCTCTTTCCCGTACTATCAAACTCTCTCACTCTCTAATTCACTATCTCTATATCTCTCATTCTCTCTATCTATATCCCTATCTACCTTTATTCCTCTCCTTCTTGCTTTATCTTTTCTCACTCCCAAGGTTTTATTTCACTTTTTTCTCACTAAGTCTCCCACTCTAACTCATTTTATCTCTAACTCTCTTTAGGTCTCAGTCTCCTCTCCCTCTTTCTTCAACCGTCCCTTCTCTTCTCTAACCCACCCTTTCTCCCTCTCCCTCTCTCACTCAGTGTCTCCATCTATCTCACTCTTGATATCTCTCTCTCTGTTTCCTTTATTTCTTGCTCTATCCCTCTCTCTCCCACTCACCTCTCTATTTCTTTCTTACTCTTTCTCTTACTTCTTACTTCCTCCCTTGCTGCCTCTCTCTTCTCTCTCTCATATTCTCGTTATCTCTCTTTACACTTAGCCTTTTTTGCCTCTCACTTTCTCTCGCTATCTCTCTCTTTTCTCTCAATTCCTCCCTCTCTCTTCCTGACTCTCTCATTTCTCTCTCTTACCTCTTACCTTCCCTCTCATTTCTTCTCTCCCTTGCTAACTCATATTTCTCTATCTCTCACCTTTCTCTCTTTATTATCTTTATCTCTCTTCTCTCACTCAATATTTCTTTGTCACACACTCTATATAATTATCTCTCTCTATCTACCTCTTTATCACTCAATCAATCTCACACCCTCTTTTCTTCCTCTATGTCTCTATCTCTTTATCTCTTAATATATTTTTCTCCTCTCTCACTTTATATCTCTTTCTCCCTCTTTTTCTCTCTATCTCATTAACTCTCTCTCATCATCTCTCATTATCTCCCACACATCTTTGGTGTCACCTTTCTTATTCTCTCTCACTACCCTCACACCCTCTCTCTTTCCTCTCTTCTTCCAACTCTCTCTCTCTTTTTATTCCTCTCCTTCATCACTTAATTGCTTTATCACTCTCCCAATCTGTCGCACTTTTTCTTGCGCTATCGCTCTTCTATCTCTCTCCGTCCCCCATTTTCGATAGATAGATAAGAAAAATTGAAAGAGAGTTAAAGAGACAAAAAAAGGTAAAGGGATAGAGCTCTCTCTATCTTTTGCTCTTCTATCTCTCCTTTACTCTCTCTTTCCCCTCTCCCTCCCTTTCTCTATATTTTTATCTTTCTCCTCCCTCTCTTTCACTCATCACTATCACTCTCCCTCTCTCTTATCTCTCTTTTGATGGAGCGAGCGAGAGATAAAGAGAGAGGGAAGCAATAGTGATGAAGTAAAAGACTTTGAGCTCTTTCATATGCCTTGATAGATAATAGCCTCTAGAGAAGATCCTTCGATTAGATTTGGTTGAGATGTCTGAGCAAAGAAGAAGGGCAGAATATTTTCAAAGAGGTACACGTCGAATTATGTGGTGCTCACCAATGAAGGCCAAGGAGAATAAGAGATATACATTGAGAGAGTGAGAGAAAGAATAGGGAGATATATATGCAGAAATAGAGAGGAGAAAGAAAGTGACATTGCAAAATTAATAAAGGAGGGAGGCAACAAGAGTTTGAGAGTGGGAGATGAAAGGAGAAAACTGAAGGAGAGAGTACGGGGGGAGGAAGAGAAGAGAGAGGGATTAAAGGAGGCAGCAAGGGACATAGGGAAAGAAGAGGGAATGAGAAAAGAGCATGAAATAAATAGAGAAGAGAGAGCGGGAGGTAGAATGAGCAGGGGAGGTATGGAGGGAAGGAGAGAGAGAAAATGTGTGTGTGAGAGAGAGAGAGAGAGAGTAAGAGAGGGTCATAGTGAAGGAGAGATGGGGATGGATAGAGAGAGAAAAAAAGAGATATCATGAGCGAGAAAAAAATAGAAGAGAGAGGAAGGTAGAGAGATAAAGCTTGTTCGAAGTAAAAGAAGTGAGGTGCTAGGTAAAGAGAGAGTGTGTGAGAGATAGAGAAGGAGAGAGCGTGAGAAAAGTGAGAGAAGAGATAGAGAGATAGAGTGATTGGTGGCGATCGGGTAACTCGTCATTCACGGTCGCCGCCAATTCTCGTTCGTGCCCTCATGTCATCATGTGTATTGTCAATAAGAATGTTGGAGTTGCCACTCTATTTATCTATCTTATTGCCCTATTTTTCCAATTTACCTTAATCTTTTGGATTAAGTAAAATATCTTCAAGTATTAAAGGAATTAGGAAAAAAGGGAAAGGGCAAATGATAGAAAACAAAAGAAATGTTTGGTGGTAAACTTATAGAGAAGACTCTAGAATGTCAAAATCTCATATAAGGATAACCACAGAATGTTCTGATAACCAAGGATTTAGGTTGATCACCTATTCTGAATTCTTAATTTTCCTATAGGAGCAAGCTCCTATAGTTAATTACATCTTAGGCAATTCTAGATTTACCTAAGAAAACTCCTGATAAATGTCAAGATTAAGGAAAGAAACATCAAATGCTTTATTACTTGAAGACTTATAGATAATTCCCTAATGTTTGGGTTAACTTGAGTTTGGGTTAACTTGAGTTCAAGTTAGGTTAAACTCAAGTTAAGTTTTGATTAAGTTAGGTTCAATGTGGGTTAACCTAATGTTTGGGTTAACTTGAGCTCAAGTTAGGTTAAACTCAAGTTAAGTTTTGGTTAAGTTAGGTTCAATGTGGGTTGAACCTAATGTTTGGGTTAACTTGAGTTCAAGTTAGGTTGAACTCAAATTAGGTATTGGTTAAGTTAGGTTCGATGTGGGTTGAACCTAATGTTTGGGTTAACTTGAGTTCAACTTAGGTTAAACTCATATTGGTTTTCTTTGGATTGATTAAACCTAATTAGGGTTAGGCCTAATTTTTGGTAAGGTTTAACTGATTAATTAGACTCAAAATGGGTTAAGTATAATTAGGTTAAGTTTAATTAAATCTAATTTAGGTAAGGTTTAATTGATTAATTAGACTCAATATGGGTTAAGTCTAATTAGGTTAAGGTTAATGGGTTAATTCTAATTGGGGTAAGGTTAATTAAACCTAATTTTGGTAAGGTTTGATTGATTTATTAGACTTAATATGGGTTAAGTCTAATTGGGTTTAAGGTTAATTAAACCTAATTTTGGTAAGGTTTAATTGATTAATTAGACTTAAAATGGGTTAAGTCGAATTAGGTTTAAAGCTTAATTAAACCTAAGTTAGGTAAGGTTTAATTGATTAATTATGAGTTAAGTCTAATTGGGTTTAAGGTCAATTAAACCTAATTTTGGTAAGGTTTAATTGATTAATTAGACCTAATATGGATTAACTCTAATTGGATTTAAGGTTAATTAAGCCTAGTTTTGGTAAGGTTTAATTGATTAATTAGACTTAATATGGGTTAAGTCTAATTAGGTTAATTAAACCTAATTTGGGTAACATTTAATTGATTAATTAGACTTAATATGGGTTAAGTTTAATTGGGTTTAAAGGTTAATTAAACCTAATTTAGGTAAGGTTTAATTGATTAATTAAACTTAATATGGGTTAAGTCTAATTGGGTTTAAGGTTAATTAAACCTAATTTGGGTAAGGTTTAATCGATTAATTAGGTCTAATAAGGGTTATACCTAATTAAGATTTGTTGAGTTAAACCTAATGTAGTTAAGGTTTAACTAAGGTTTAATTAGGTCTAAATTTGGTTTAGGCCTAATTAGGGTTTCTTAAGTTAAACCTAATGTAGTTAAGGTTTAACTAGGGTTTAATTAGGTCTAAATGTGGTTTAAACCTAATTAGGTGTGTATTGAGTAAAACCTAATGTAGTTAAGGTTTAACTAGTTTTAAATAAGTTTAAAGGTGGTTTAAAACTAATTAGGTTTGTACTAAGTTAAACCTAATGTAGTTAAGGTTTAACTACTAAATGTGGTTTAGACTTAATTAAGGTATGATTTGTATTAAACCTAAATTATTTAAGGTTTAATGGGTTAATTAAGTATAATGATCTCTTTTAGACCTAATTAAAGTTTGATTTTGTATTAAACCTAATTTAATTAAGGTTTAATGGGTTAATTAAGTCTAATGAAGTCTTTTAGACCTAATTAAAGTTTGATTTTCTGTTAAACCTAATTTAATTAAGGTTTAATGGGTTAATTAAATTTAATGATGTCTTTTAGACCTAATTAAAGTTTTATTTTATATTAAACCTAATTTAATTAAGTTTTAAAGGGTTAATTAAGTCTAATGACGTCTTTTAGACCTAATTAAAGTCTAATTTTCTATTAAACCTAATTTAATTAAGTTTTCAAGGGTTCATTAAGTCTAATGATGTCTTTTAGACCTAATTAAAGTTTGATTTTGTATTAAACCTAATTTAATTAAGTTTTAATGGGTTAATTAAGTCTAATGATGTCTTTTAGACCTAATTAAAGTTTGATTTTGTATTAAACCTAATTTAATCAAGGTTTAATGGGTTAATTAAGTCTAATGATGTCTTTTAGACCTAATTAAAGTTTGATTTTGTATGAAACCTAATTTAATTAAGTTTTAATGGGTTAATTAAGTCTAATGATGTCTTTTAGACCTAATTAAAATTTGTTTTTGTATTAAACCTAATTTAATTAAGGTTTAATGGGTTTAATTAGGTCTAAATGTGGTTTAAACCTAATTAGGGTTTTGGGTTCACCTAGAAGAAATCTAAGTGTTTTGTTTGATTTGACTTGAATTCAGATCAAGTCTGGGTTTAAATATCTTGTCATATTGAGTCTAAGGGGTTAAACTCAATGGTCATGAGGATGTGAATTAGACCCTATATCATTTGGGTCTTAGGATTAGAGTTTGGTTAAATCTAAGTGTCACTAAGGCTAGTATCCAAGCCTAAAGAAGACTAGGGTAAATATGTAATTCTTTATTTTGCAAATTTAACCCTAGAAATGAAATGTCATTTTTAAATTTATATATGGTTAAAACTTTGTCATTGTAGAGTTCAAAAATGTCACTCTAAGTTTTCTAACCATTTTTTAATTTAATTTCTAATTTCCTCAATTTTTTATAATTATTTTAAAGATAATTATAAATTTTTAAAGAAATTAAGAAATTGATGTCTAGGAAGTTTTTCTTGCCTTGATAAAAATATGGCAGGTTCCTAAGGACTTATAGATAATTCCCTAAAATTTTTAGAATTTTTAAAATAATAAATAATTTTTAATAATTAAATTACTCCATATAGTAATTAATTAATTAAAAATTAAATATAATTTATTAAATTTTAATTTTATATCCAAAATATTCTACTCATTGTCTTGAGTTCAGAGGTATTTTTGTTTTATTTTTTTGATTTTTGTGTGAAATGTTATGAATTTTCAAAGTTTTCGACATTTTTTGAATTTTCTGAATTTCCTACTTAAAGGAATTTACGCGTGGCGGCTGACTAGATCCTCGGATCTATCAAATGTTCACACAGCGCTATTTCATTTGCTGGGATTTTACACGTGGATGCCATGTGGCCCACATTTTGAATTATTTTGTATGGATGAAATCTTGGTCCGAATTCATCACTATCATCCATTTCAGATACATGGAAATGAACGGCATCGATTTATTATCCCAAAGAGGGATAAATCGAGCGTCGTTTGTTGATTTGGCTCAAGATCTCTCTGTATCTTGGTTCAAATTCAAATATTTTTATTTCTAGAGGATCAATTCCTCCAAAGGAAGACATCCATACGGTTATTAGTAGGTTGTGAAATGGTTCGCTTCACAATTAACCAAAATCGAACAAGATCTAGGTCAAAATGGCCATACCTTAGCTTGATGAAGTGAAGCTTCAATCAAGTTTGTCTGGAATTCTCTCTAGGTTTTTGCGAAGCTCCTGGTATGCTCAATTTGGAGTTAAATCAAGTGGAGGTATGATTTCACTGAAATGGGCTCACTGCTTCATTGAAGAGTAGGTTGGAGTCAATGGGAAGATCAAATTTCAATTGGAATCTTCTTCTCTGAGGTCAAAGATGGATTTGAAGGAGTTAATTTGAAGTTTTGGGAGGTTTTATGTCAAACTAAAATTTTGTTCTGTTTTTTGGGCAGAAAAATTGGAAAGATACTGTGAGCTCTATGGTCTGATTCTATGGGGAATCAATTACCTAGATGATAGGGAAGAACTTCACTGTTGAATTTTTCCTCCCTTGAGCATTGTATCCTCTCCTCCACTTTTATGGAAGCTCACGGTTTAGCCTACATATATGCCTTAGAAGAGCCATGGCTAGCTTTAGATTCATTTAAGGAAGTTCTTACTTGATGTCATGATGGTTGAGGATAGAATTTCAGCTCAAGGATAAGCTTAATTCATCCTCCCAAAGTTAACCCATGTTGAGTTCACATATGGTGAAGGTTTGATTCAAGGTTTGGCATCCTCTCATTGGATGGTGTATGAGGTGGATAGGATTGTTTAAAATTTGCTGAAATGGCCTCCCCATTTATGCTCACAAGTTCATTTAATGAAGCTTAAAAGATCATGACACATAAGCTTCATACTCATCTCTCCTCTCATGATTATTCATGATGGGTTTAATCATGAATGGGATAGGGTTTAAGGAATTCTTCTCATCATTGGAGAATGGTTGAGGTGAGTGATGACTCAACTAAGCCATTCCTTAAGCAATTTATAAAGAGATGACACCTCATTACCCCTTTATGATAATGTCATTATGAGCTATAACCTAGGCTAACCACGGTGGCTCATAAACTTTTCTTATGAGTCGTGGGTTGTTATGAGAGATTCCATGGGTCATGGGTGGCCCATTAGTGATCCCTCATGAGTTGAATTTAGGATTTAAATTTAAAATATGATTTTAAGGTTACCATGGATTTGTCATACCATGAGCTTAAACCATAATTTTTATTTAAACCCTAGGTCTAATGGTCTTTAATTTTATTCTCATTTAATTAATTAAGAGTATAAAATATTCTGATGAAAATATCAAATTTTGATCAAAATGGTGAGTTTAACAAAAATTTGACCAAAGTTGACCAGGTTGACTATGGTTGACAAGAGTTGACTTGGTTGACCATAGTTGACTCGTTTAGGTGTAGAGTTAACCAATATGACTTTTCTAACCTTGTCATGGCTAGGTTAGTCATGGCGTCTATGTGCTAGTCATTAGGTCATGGATTGACTATTTTGACCAAGTTGACTATGGTTGACCAGTTTTGACCATAGTTGACAAATGTAAGTCCAGGGTTGACTATGATGACTCACTTGACCATGTCGTGGTTAGTTTAGTCATGAGGGTCTTGGGGGTATGACTTGGGTTTGACCAAGGTTGACGAGAATTGACCAGAATGGTCAAATCGACCATATGGTATTATCTTAACCATATGGTGGTCATTTGGGTTTATGAATGATCAAAGTGGTGACCATGGAGGTTCACTTTAGTCATTTTGACCAATAGTTGGTCAATGGTGTCTGTAATTGACCAAATAGTCCAATTTGACCATTTTGGTGTTTTAAAATGATCAAATAATCCAATTTGACCTTTTTTAGGGTTTGAACTGATTCATTAGTCCAAATTAACCAAAGTTAACCAAAATTGACTATTTGGGTCAAAGTTGACCAATTGGATCAATTAAATGTCAATGTTTGACTTTATGATCACTTTGGTGACCATTAAGTCAAAATTTCACCAGATTAGGAATTGTCACCACTGATCTGATCATTTAGGGTATTGTCATTGTTAAGCTCCAAAAAGAGTGCTTTGAGGGTTATTTCAATTTTTAAGGTTTTAAAAACCCTATGTATGTCCGAAGAAGCCAATGTTGGTAGACCCTTTATCTTAATGATCACAATGATCATTTTAGGTCTTTTAAATGTGTCTGAGAATCTTAAATCATAAAATTTCTCAAGTTGAGTTTGGTCTATGAATGTTATTTTAAGACCTTCACTAAAAGTGAGGTCAACAGTGATGCTCTGTCTAGCTATAAAAAGTGTGAGAGATAGAGTTTGTAAAAGAGCGAGAGAGGGAGGGAGGGGGTGAGAGAGAGAGAGAGAGAGCAAAAGAGAGGGATAGAGAGAGAGAGAGATCAAAAGAGAGGGATAGAGAAAGTTTGAGAGAGGGTACAGTGAGGGAGAGAGAAAAAGAAAGAGAGAAGAGAAGGATAGAGATAGATAGATCTTCTCTCAATGAGAGAGAGAGAGGTAAATAGATTAAAAGGTGTTTAAAATAGAAGAGAGAGGAAGAGTGGGTGAGAGAGAGAGTGTGTGAGAGAGATAGATAGAGATAATGAGTGAGAAAGAGTGAGAAAAAAGAGAAAAGATAAGAGAGATGGAGAGATGTAAAGAGTGAGGGAAGGAAAAAAAGAGGGAGAGGGAGAGATGATTGATGAGGGAGAGAAATCTAGAAGAATGAGAGAGATTGTGTGAGTAAGAGACATCTCCTTCTCCTGCTTCTCTCACTCCCCTTGCTCACTCTCTCTTCTTCCCTAACTCGATCTAGAGAGTGGGATATGAATAGAAGTAGAGAGGGAGAGAGAAATAAAGTGGTGGTGGAGACAAAGCAAGAGAGTGCATGTGAGAGGTAGAAAGTGGGAGAGAGATAGAGAGAGGGAGAGAAGGATAGACAGTAAAAGGAGTGTGAGAGAGATAAAGATAGTTAGAGAGTGTTGGGTAGAGGAAGAAGACGGACAAAGAGGTCAAGATATAGAGAGAAAGAGAGAACAAAGAAAGAGTGATAGTAGCCAAGATAGAATGAGAAAGAGGAGGGAGGTAGGGGGAGGAAGAGAGAAAAGAGGGGGAGACGGAGAAAAGTTATCAATATAGAGAGAGTGAGGGACAAAAGATAAAGTGTGACAGATAGAAGAGAGTGAGAGAGAGAAAGGGAAATGAAAAGAGATAATAAATAACATAGTATCTCTCTTACTCTCTTTACCCCTACCTCTCTTCACTTTCTATCTCTCTCTTGCTTTCTTTCTTTTCTTCTATCAATCAACCTTTTTTTATTCCTCACTCACTCCCTCTCTCTTTCTTTTTGCTCTCTTGTCCTCTGACTCACACACACTCTCTCTTCATCTCACCCCCTCTCTCCATGTCAACGTACTATTTCTCCCTCACCCTTTCTGTCTTTCTCTCCCTATACTCTACTTCTCTTTCCCCTCTCTCTTTTATCATTCCCCCTCCCTTCTCTTTCTCTCTTGCCTTTCTCTCTCTCCCCTCATTTTATCTTTCTCCCTCGCCCCATGCTCTCCCACTCTCTCTCGCTCATCAATTTCTCAATCTCTCCCTCATCCTCTCCCTCTCCCTCTCCCTCTCACTCTCATTCTCACTCTCTCTTTTTTCTTCTCTCTCCCCACATATCTGCTAATCTCTTTATCTCTATCATTCTCTCTATTGCTCTTCCTCTCACTTTTCTATTTTTCTCTTCTCTTTTGCTCTTGCTCTCTATCCCTCTATTCTATCTCTTTGACCCTCCTTTATCTCTCTCTACCACACTATCTTTCAGTCTACCTTTTCTCATTTCTTGTTCTCTCTCTCACTCAGCTTTATCTCTCTATTTTTGTTATGGTATATTCATATCATAACATACAAATAGTAAGAAATAGAATACTTATTATTGTTGAAACTCATAAAAAAATAGAATGGCTTTATAAATGGAGTCAAATATGCAATATTTACTAAAAAAATGTATTCGGGTACCCCCTCTCTCTCTTAATGAGAGATAGAAAGACGAGTCAAAAGGAAGAGAAATACAAGAAGGGAGAGAGGTGAGTGAAAGAGAGATGATAGAGAGAGGGGAATAGGGGAGGGAGAGAGTGAGGAATGGAGTGAGAGAGAGCATGAAGGAATGAGAGAATGAGCAATAGAGAGATGGGGAGAGAAGAAGAGGGAGAGAAAATAGGGGGAGATAAGAAAGTAAGAGGGAGAGATAGGGAGAGAGATAGAAGAGAAGAAAGAAAATTGAGAGAATATAAGAGACGTAGGAGGGATAGGGAGGAAGAAATAACAATAAAGAGAGGCAGAGGGATAGAGTGAGAAGCAATGAGTGGGAGAGAGAGTGAGAGAGAGATAATGAGAGAGAGGGAAAGCACGAGAAAGAAAAAATGCCAGTGATGATAGGGAAAGGGAGGGAGAGATAGAGCAAGAAAGTAAGAGAAAGTGAGGAAGAGAGAATGAGAGTGATAGAGAGGGAAGGATAGTGAGTGACATTAGAAGGAAGAGAGGGAGAGAAGATAAACTTTCAACCGTTTCTCAAACTATCCCTCCCTCTTTTTAACTACTATATTCACTCATGCACCGTACCTCAATCAAGCACCTTCCATCCCTCCCTCCCACATTGCTCTCCATTGCTCTCACTCTCCTCTTTTCAATCTCTTAATCTCTCCATTCCCTTTCTATCTCTCTCCCTCAGTCACTCTTTATATCTCTCTCTATCATCTCTTTATCACTCATTCTCTCATGCTCCCTCCCTCTCTCTTTTTTTTCAAACAATCAACATGTCTCTCTCTCCTCATCCCTAACTCTATATTTCGGTGTCTACCTCCCTCCCATCCTCTCTCTTCCTCCTTCCCTCTCTTCTACTGTCTCCCTCTTTCCCACTTCCTTTCTCCTTATATTATTTCTCTCTCAGAGAGATTGAGGGTGAGAAAGAAAATGATAAATGGGGAAAAAAATGGAAGGAACATGTGAGATAAAGGGATGGGGATATGGACAGAGATGGAGTTAGAGAGAGAAGGGGAGAATAGAGGCATTAATGGAGAGCCTTAAGAGAGAGAGAGAAAGGGAAGGATAGTGGTATTGAGAGTCAAGGCAGAATAAAATAGAAAAATAGAAATAATGAGAATGATAAATGGAGAGATATAGAGAGAGGTGAGAAAGAGAAAAGAGAGAGAAAGAAAGGATAAGAGATGGATGGGGAGGGAGGCGGAAAGAGATAGGGAGTTAAAGAGCTATAGAAAGAGAAGAAAAAAGTGAGAGGGAATGGAAGAGATAGAGAAATAGAGAGAGAGAGTGATAGTAATAAAGATAGAGAGAGTTGGAAATCAAAAGAAAAAGAAAGTAGAGAGCAACAGAGAGAGGGTGGGATAGAGGGAGAAAGAGAGGAAACAAGAAAGTGGGAGAGCTAGAAAGTTATGAAAGAGATTGTGAGATAGAAAGAGATGGAGGATAAGAGATAGCAAGAGTGAGAGAGTAAGAAAGAAAGAGAGAGAGTGGCAAAGTTAGAGAAGAGGGAGAGTGAGAGAAACTATGAGAGAGAATGTGGGAGGGAAGAGCGAGGGACAAAGAGTGATAGTGTATGACAAAGAGAGGGGAGAGAGAACAAGATAGGGAGAAAGAGATAGCAAGAGGAGAGATGGAGAGAAAGATGAGAGAAAGAGAGAGTGAGAGTAGTTAGGTACGTAGGGAAAGAGAGGGTGAGGGATAAGGAGGGAAGGAGGGGGAAGTAAGAGATAAAGTGGAGAGAAACACAGAGAGAATGAAGGGAGTGGGTGAGTGAGAGAAAGATAAAGAGGGAGGCATAGGTAGATAGGGAAGGACAATGAGGAACATGGAGGGAGGGAGGGAGAGGTAGTGGAGTGAGAGAAAATAAGAGAGTGCAAAAGAAAAGTGTGACTGATAGAGAGAAAGAGACAGTTAGAGCTAGAAGGAGTGGGAAAGCAAGAAAGATAGTGAGCTAGAAAGATGAGAATGAGAAATGAATAAAGATGGAAAGCTAAAAACATGAGAATGCGAGATGAAGAAAGATGGAGAACTAGAAAGAGATGGAGGGAGAGATAGCGAGAGAGAGAGAGAGAGATAGAGAAAGAAAGAGATTAAGAGAATGATATAAACTAAGTGAGGTGGAGATAAAAAGTGTCAGAGAAAGGGAGTGTTTCATTCATGGAATTGAGTGTAAATAAATAGAGAAATATATATATATATATATATTACTGGGCGAATAATTGGAAATTCTAGGGTGAAAGACTAAAATCCCCAATTTGGTTTTAGTGTTTAAGAACTAAAGCGAGAGTTAGCCTTCAAGGGAAGGAAAGTGGGAGCTTTGGAGTGAGAGCCAATATCTTCCCTGCCTAACCACGGATTTAGGGACTAAACCTAAGATTAGCCAATGATTCTCTATAACACTTGACCTAGGGTAAAGAATTAAAACTGCTCCTATTTGGCACAATACAAATACAAATCACTTATCTCTATCATTAATAAAAAATTCATTGTAGTGGGAAGGATACTTTCTTAAAGTTGAACTCTTCTTCACAAAACTTTGTTTAGTTTTAGAAAATTTAACTTTAAAGTTTAAAATTAATTTAGTAAACTTAGTTTCGTTAGCATGCATTAAACCCACTTTAATCAACCTGCCAAACTAATTGCTTATAGTAGTAGACTAGAATTAGCCTAAGGGATTTTTTACCTCACTTCTTCGTGGGATCAATACTGGCTTTTTAAAGAAAGTCCTATATTACTTGCAATGATACGTGCACTTGCGTAGAACCACTAGTGTGTGAACTATTTTATATATTTCATAAAAATTTTGATTTTCCACATCAACTACTTAATACAAATTGGGTCAAATTTGTTGTCATATTTTTGAGAAGCTAAATGACTGCTTAATTTCATGACAGGTGAAGTTCTATACACTATTACAGTGGATTTAAATTGACATAAAACACGCAAAAAAACAACACACACTAGGAGCACATCAAGCTTTTGGCGTTGTTTTTGGGGAAGCTTCGATACGAACTCTAGGAGAGTTTTAGTTAAACCTATAAGACTTAGATTTGGAATTTATAGTATTTTTATCTAGTTTGTTTAGTTATTGTGTGTTTATTTTAAAGAAAATTAAACATACGAAAAATTTTTAATCTCTATCTTATTAGTTACTTCTTTAAATTTGTATGTGTAGTTCAGAAGCTGCATACATTGGATTTTACGACTCTGATTGAGAAAGAACTTTTAGGAGGATGATGAATCAGAAAAAAACTCTCTGAATTTAACGTAGAAATGATAGATCAATGATTAATGAATATTCAGATTTGTATTATAATGTTAGTAGCTTTGAAAGAGTAAATCCCAAAAGAGTGGTGAATTTTCAAGAAGATATTCTTACAGTTTTAATTTCTCAAGTTGTAGATATTGAGAGGAAGTTAGATCAATATATAGAAAGATGTCCTCAAGGAACCCCAATTATTGAGGAAAATTCATTTGGAGAATATATTGAAATTAACCATGAGATACATAATTCTTATTCCAATTATTACAATCCAGGTTGGGAAAATCATTTAAATTTTAACATGAATAATAATTTTGGAGGAGAAGACTAATTTTGGTAAAAAAATCAATTTAATCAACATGTAATTGAAATAATCATGGCTATTATAATAATGAACTTTCTTTTCCTCATAATTTTAACTTCAACCCCCAGAATGAAGAGAAGGGTTTATTAGAAGAGGTTGTTATTCAAATGGAGAGTGAGCTGGAGTGTCAAGGGACCGCAATAAGGAATATGAAAAACCAACTGAGGCAAATTATTAAC
The DNA here is from genome assembly GCA_002079205.1 of Phalaenopsis hybrid cultivar. NCBI lineage: Eukaryota > Viridiplantae > Streptophyta > Magnoliopsida > Asparagales > Orchidaceae > Phalaenopsis > Phalaenopsis hybrid cultivar. The sequence goes on along the minus strand of JXCR01106836.1, from coordinate 20,768 downwards.
TAAATTAATAATCCTCCTCAATTTAACTCCAACCCACATNGTGACAAACTAAAATCCTCAATTTGGTCTTAGTGTTTAAGAACTGAAGCGAGAGTTAGCCTTCAAGGGAAGGAAAGTGGGAGCTCTGGAGTGAGAGTCAGTATCTTCCCAGCCTAACCACAAATTTAGGCACTAAACCTAAGATTAGCCAATGATTCTCTATAACACTTGACCTAGGGTAGAGAATTAAAACTGCTCGTATTTGGCACAATACAAATTCAAACCACTTATCTCTATCATTAATCAAAAATTCATTATAGTGGGAAGGATACTTTCTTAAAGTTGAACTCTTCTTCACAAAAATTTGTTTAGTCTTAGTAAATTTAACTTTAAAGTTTAGAAATTAATTTAGTAAACTTAGTTTCGTTAGCATGCATTAAGCCCACTTTAATCAACCTTCTAAACTAATTGCTTAGAGTAGTAGACTAGAATTAACTTAAGGGATTTCTTACCTCGCTTCTTCATGGAATTAATACTGGGGTTTTTAAAAAAAACCTTATATTACTTGTAATGATATATGCACTTGCGTAGAACCACTAGTGTCTGAATTATTTTATATATTTTATAAAAATTTTGATTTTCCACATTAACTACTTATTATAAATTGGGTCAAATTTGTTGTCATATTTTTGAAAAGCTAAATTACTGCTTGATTTCAAGACAGGTGAAGTACTATACATTATTACCGTGGATTTAAATTGACATAAAACATGCAAAAAAACAACACACATTAGAGGCACATCAAGTTTTTGGCTTTGTTTTTTGGGAAGCTTCGGTAAGAACTCTAGGAGAGTTTTAGTTAATCATGTAAGACTTACATTTGGAATTTATAGTATTTTTATCTAGTGTGTTTAGTTGTTGTGTTTTTATTTTATAGTAAATTAAAAAAACCAAAATTTTTTGATATCTATCTTATTAGTTACGTCTTTAAATTTGTATGCGTAGTTCAGGAGCTGCATACCTTAGATTTTACGACTCTGATTTAGAGAGAACTTTTAGGAGGATGATGAATCAGAAAAGACTCCCTGAATTTAACGTAGAAATGGCAGATCAACTATCAATGAATATTCAGATTTGGATTATAATGCTAATAGCTTGAAAGAGTAAATTCCAATAGAGTGGCAAATTTTCAAGAAGATATTCTGACAATTTTAATTTCTTAAGTTGCGGATATTGAGAGGAAGTTAGATCAATATATAGAAAGATGTCCTCAAGGAACCCTAATTATTGAGGAAAATTCATTTGGAGAATGAATTGAAACTGGCCATGACATACATAATTCTTATTCCGATTATTACAATCCGGTTAGGAAAATTATTTGAATTTTAATAGGAATAATAATTTTGGAGGAGAAGACTAATTTTGGTAAGAAAATCAATTTAATCAGACATGCAGTTGAAATAATCATGGCTATTATAATAATAAACTTTCTTTTCTTCATAATTTTAACTTCAACCACCAGAATGAAGAGAAGGATTTATTAGAAGAGGTTGTTATTCAAATGGAGAGTTAGCTGGAGTGTCAAGGGACCGCAATAAGGAATATGGAAAACCAATTGAGGCAAAATTTTAACTAAATTAATAATCCTCCTCAATTTAACTCCAACCCACATAACAAGGCAAAGCAGTTAATGTTAGAAGAGGTTGTGATTCAAATGACAAGTGAGTTAGAAAATCAAGAAGTCGCACTAAGGAATATAGAAAACCAACTGGGGCAAATTATTAATGCAATTAACAGTTACCCCCCAGAGACCCTGAGATAAGTCCTAGAGAGATGAATGATAAGCAATATAAAGTTATCAAACTAATATTTAGAAGAAAATTTGAGGATATGTTTCAAAAGAACTTTGAGTTGAGAGAGGAGGATAAGGAGATTGAAAGACCAATGGAAGAAATTTCTAAGGAATTAGAAAAACATATTTCCTAAACTAGGATAAATATAGAAAGACCACCTCCACCATTTACTCAGTACCAAGGGGAACAGNGAATGATAAGCAATATAAAGTTATCAAACTAATATTTAGAAGAAAATTTGAGGATATGTTTCAAAAGAACTTCGAGTTGAGGGAGGAGGATAAGGAGATTGAAAGACGAATGGAAGAAATTTCTAAGGAATTAGAAAAACATATTTTCTCAACTAGGATAAATATAGATAGACCACCTCCATCATTTACTCAATACCAAGGGGAACAGTTAGAAGATAACATGAAATAGAATTGCAACATAGAAGAATTTTGATCCAAAATCTGAATTATCTTGACAGAATCCGATCCAAAATTTGGGAGATCTTGAATTATAATAAAAAAATCATTTCTTATAAATTTTAAGGATGATATTAATTTGCAAATTGAAAAAATAGTGGAAGAACNAACAGTTAGAAGATAACATGAAACAGAATTGCAACATAGAAGAATTTTGATCCAGAATCTGAATTATCTAGACAGAATCCGATCCAAAATTTGGGAGATCTTGAATTATCATAAAAAATCCATTTCTTATAAATTTTAAGGATGATATTAATATGCAAATTAAAAAAAAATAGTGGAAGAATATTGGATCTAGAAGGAAATATGAGGAATAATGATATGAATCAATCTGAAATGGAAGAGCTAAAAGAAAAAATTAAAATTTGAGGATTTTGTAGAAATCCCTGGATTTGGAAAAGATTAAGCAATTGATCAAGAATTACTTAAATGGAATTTTGATCTAAGTAGAATCATTTGTCTGGCTGACAATGTTAAACAAAGAATTTTATGGGAGGCAACCCATAGTTATTAGTGTGGTTTGATTTAGTGTGCTTGAGAGTTATGATTGTTAGTGTTGTATTGTGTTTGCTTTAGTGTGGATTGTTTAGTTTGATTGATGATTGGTAGATGTTTTGATTGTTAGTGGTTTTATTTGAGCTTTGTGCGTCATGAGGGAGGTGATTCCTTAACTTCTAATTATGGCTAGATTTATATATTCTCTTGTAGTAATGGGATTGACGAGTCCACTATGACTCGGGTCTCACCCAAACTTGAGTTTTACAAGAGACAACATGACTTTGAATAGTGACAGTTCCATCTTAGTTTTATTTCTTCCTTTCTCTGACTTTGTTTTTATTTGATAGGAGTCATGAACCTATTTGATGAATAACATGTGGATGAACTTACACTATCTTTATAACTGTTAGAGGTGCTTAATTAAAAGGATGAGGTGATGCCTGAGATTGGTGCCCGGGAGCCAATATATCAGGGATAATCTTATCTTTTGGATTATGATCTATCAAATCATTTAAAATGTACCTTATTTATCTGTGTAGTGATTCCGTTAGAAATTGGAAGTATGTTAGTGAGATGTGATGAGTTAAAGGAAGAATTAGCCTCATTTACATATGTGTTTGTGCTAGTGTTACAATAATATTAAGATTTGCAGAACAAATAAATATATATATTCCTATGACGATACATGTTCTGCTTGTTAAACCATTCTTTCAATTTTATCAAGCATGTTTAGATTAGATTTACTTTCTACTAAATGTTTTCAATCCTCATAAATAATTGTAGATGTTTTTGATAGACATTTTGGGTAGATAAAATTTCTAAACTATTTTTCTTCCTACTTATATCTTCTGTACTAAATGTTATATATGTTAAAAATTAAGTTTAGGGGTAGGAAGAAAAATAAAATTTTAAAGTGAGTATACTTTTTTTTTAGTTTAATATTATTGTAAGCATATTTTAGGCTAGATTTACTTTCTCCTTCAGCCATTATATCCTGATTATGAATGTATATGAATTTGATAGGATGTTGTAGTAGTAAGTAGATTCAACTTTTACCTTTTCTTCTTGCTACATTTTATGGAATTAATAGCAAAATATTTTAAAATTCATGTTTGGGGAAAAGAAAAATCTCTCTTAAAAGTAAGAAACTAAATTTTATTTGTCCCTAATTAGCTATATTTTCAAAATTTAATTTGACATGATCGTCGGTATTAGAGGCTAACTTTAGATAACTATATTTGTGTTTTTAAATATATACTAGACTTAAGTAAAAGTTTTCAATAATGAAAGTTAATTCTAGAGTTAAGATGTTTGGTACGAAAGGATAAGACTATTTTTTTTCTACTTAAAGTAAAAGAAATTATATTTTTGAAGTATTAAGAATCTTAGAGTTTCATGTAAGAAGAAAAGAATGAGATTATGAAAAATCTTCAAAGTTAATATGAATTTATAAAGTGAAGGAATGTGAAAAGTTTTTAACATTAAGAAGAGGATAGGGCAGTTCAAAATCATTAAAGGCTATCTAGATATAGTAATCCTCACATGAAAAAGAAAAAAAAAAGAAAAGATTGAAAATGATCCTGAAAGAAAAGAAAAAGAAAAGCTAAAAGCAAAAGAAAATAAAAAAAATTATGTGAGGAGAAGCTTGAGGATATGCCCAATAAAAAATTGGCTTCACTTGAATCAACTTGAGGAAGAAAGCTTTATTACATTTTCTAAACTTGTATATGAGTAATAGCATCATTTCTAATAAAGATCTCATGAAGTTATTTTTCATATGACTATTCTAAGTAACTTTAATATGACAAATTGCATTTTTTCTTAAAATGAATTGAGAATCAAAATCTTAGACTTGACTACTAAGTATTCTTACACTTTTAGTTTTAACTTAAGTTGTTAAAAAATTTTCTTAAGTTGTGTAATTATATTTAGTAGACCAAATTATAGAAATTTAGATTTTAAACTTTGTACCATAAGTCATAATTTTTATGTAGTAAAAGTGTAACTTAAGGACAAGTAACATTTAAGTTTGGGGGACATTGATGCACTAAAAATATATGCATTTTTATACCTATATTTTATACTCATTTTNCTAGAAGGAAATATGAGGAATAATGATATGAATCAATCTGAAATGGAAGAGCTGAAAGAAAAATTAAAATTTAAGGATTTTGTAGGAATTTCTAGATCTGTAAAAGATTGGGCGATTGATCAAGGATTACTTAAATGGAATTTTGATCCAAGTGGAATCATTTATCAGACTGATGACGTTGAACAAAGCACTTTATGGGAGGCAACCCATAGTTATTAGTGTGGTTTGATTTAGTGTGCTTGAGAGTTATGATTGTTAGTGTTGTATTGTGTTTGCTTTAGTGTGGATTGTTTAGTTTGATTGATGATTGGTAGACGTTTGGATTGTTAGTGGTTTGATTTGATCTTTGTGTTTCATGAGGGAGGTTATTCCTTAATTTCTAATTATGGCTAGATTTATATATTCTCTTGTAGTAGTGGGGTTGACAAGTCCACTACGACTCGAGTCTCACCCGGACTTGAGTTTTACAAGAGACAACATGAATTTGAATAGTGACAGTTCCATCTCAATTTTATTTCTTCCTTTCTCTGACTTTATTTTCATTTGATAGGAGTCATGAACCTATTTGATGAATAACATGTAGATGAACTTACGCTATCTTTATAACTGTTAGAGGTGCTTAATTAAAAGGATGAGATGATGTCTGAGATTGGTGCCCGGGAGCCAATATATCAGGGATAATCTTATCTTTTGGATTATAATCTATCAAATCATTTAAAATGTACCTTATTTATCTGTGTAGTGATTCCGTTAGAAATTGAAAGTAACTTAGTGAGATGCGATGAGTTAAAGGAAGAATTGGCCTCATTTACATATGTGTTTGTGCTTGTGTTACAATAATATAAAGATTTGGAGAACAAATAAATATATATATTCCTGTGGCGATACCTGTTCTGCTTGTTAAACCATTCTTTCAATTTTATCAAGCATGTTTAGATTAGATTTACTTTCTACTAAATGTTTTCTATCCTGATAAATAATTGTAGATGTTTTTTATAGACATTTTGGGTAGATAAAATTTCTAAACTGTTTTTCTTCCTACTTATATCTTTTGTACTAAATGCTATATATGTTAAAAATCAAATTTACGGGTAGGAAGAAAAATAAAATTTTAAAGTGAGTATACTTCCTTTTTAGTTTAATATTATTGCATGTTTTAGGCTAGATTTACTTTCTTCTTCATCCATTCTATCCTGATTATGAATGTATATGAATTTGATAGGATGTTGTAGTAGTAAGTAGATTTAACTTTTACTTTTTCTTCTTGCTACATTTTATGGAATTAATTGCAAAATATTTTAAAATTCATGTTTAGGGGAAAGAAAAATTTCTCTTAAAAGTAAGAAACTAAATTTTATTTGTCCCCAATTAGCTATATTTTCAAAATTTAATTTGACATGACCTTCGGTATTAGAGGCTAACTTTGAATAACTATATTTGTGTTTCTAAATATATACTAGACTTAAGTAAAAGTTTTAAATAATGAAAGTTAATTCTAGAGTTAAGATGTTTGGTACAAAAGGATAAGACTATTTTTTTTCTACTTAAAGTAAAAGAAATTGTATTTTTGAAGTATTAAGAATCTTAGAGTTTCATGTAAGAAGAAAAGAATGAGACTGTATAAAAAATCTTCAAAGGTAATATGAAGTTATAAAGTGAAGGAATGTGAAAAGTTTTTAACATTAAGAAGAGGATAGTGAAGTTCAAAATCATTAAAGGCTATCCAGATATAGTAATCCTCACATGAAAAATAAAAAAAAGAAAGGATTGAAAATGATCCTGAAAGAAAAGAAAAATAAGAGCTAAAAGCAAAAGAAAAGGTGATTAATTACATTTTTCATAATTTTCCTAAGTATATTTAATTTAATATAATTTTTTTGTACCAAAATACAATTTTTCTCAAAAAATCAACTTTAGTGCTTAAACTTAATCAAATAATTTTCAAATTTTTACAGTGAGTCAAAATAATTTTTCTACACAATGTGGAATTAATTTTTTTATTTTTAATTAATCTTTAATTTAAATAAATTAATATAATTTATGAACATTTAATTATTTATAGAAATGTACAAAATTATTTAAACAATAATGATATTTATCCTAAGCTCCTCTGACCATAGAGAACCTACTAAAATTTATCTCATAATTTTTCAAGTGATAATTAATTTAATATAATTATATTAAGCCAAAATAGCCATCCAAACTTGAAAATTAGAGGGATGCTCTCTGACCTTGGAAAAATCAGAGAACATCTCCTCTGTCATGAGGAACAAACCCTAAAATCTCAAGCCATGGTGAGCAATATTTTATCATAATAAATTAAAATACCAAGAGAGTATTTAATTAATTATAAATAAAGGAGAACAAATAATTTTTATTTTTTTTCACATTATTCTCCTCTATTCAGTAAGTAAGAGAGTATTTTTATTTTATTTTTAGGATTTTTCTTTGCAAAATTATGACTTTCTGAAGTTCTGGAATTAAATAAAATTATTTTAAAACATATTTTCCTACTTATCCACGTCAACCTAGGCAGCCCCGAACCGCGCACATGTCGTCTTTTGATTGGGCGTCGCCAGCTGAGTCAGTCTGTTGTTCACGCACCAAGAGTTCAACTGGTGCCATCTGATACACACTTGATCAGACGATCATCCTTCATTGTCCCCGATTAGCCAAACCCGTAAGCCTTCCAACTTCTAGATCTAAGATATTGCTCGATACTCAACCAAATCACATGAGGTTTGTCCCTACACCTTCATCTACTCAAGATGAACACATCTCTACGGTTACAATGCTATGAAATCAAACTTAACTTCACAATTAGTGAGACTGAGCTCAAAATTAGGGTTAATGGTTTATACCATTGTGTGAGAGGGGATGCCTCAATCAGATGCTTGTGGAAGCTTCAATGGAGTCCCACGAACCTCTTGGATGTGTTGGTTTACTCTAATATAAGCTCCAAGTATAAGTTTAATGAAATGAGGGTGCGGCCTTGATCTAGGAGTGGGTCAGAGAGCTCAACAGAGGGGGATTTTGATGAGGAAATTCCTCTTTTGGTCTGAGGAAGCTTTTGAAGGTTTAATTGGAAGCTTGGTGGGGTTTTGTAGAGTGGCAGAAAATGCCCTAGATTTTGAACTAAAATTGAGCTCTCACAGAGGAATCCAGAGGGAGAAAATGGGTGGTTTAAGCTTAGATGCTCTTGAAAGTTTCTAGAAGCAATTGGACAGTGTCTCCCCAAAAAAAATGATTAGATCTCTTTTGTCCATGGAGGAGGTGGTTTAAATAGAGGGGGAATGGATGGCTGGCTGGGCTTCAATCCATGTGTAATTAGGTGCTTATGTGGAGGGTGGAAGAGTGCCAAAGGCCAATTGTAATGAGTTAGGTTGGATGTGTGCAATTGGGTTTGAGTTGAGGCATGGGGGCTCTCAATTTTAGCTCCTCTAGCGACTAGGGTGGCTGACCAAGAATGATCATTAGCTCTGAATAGTTAAGGTATGATGGCAAGGATATTTTGGTTTAGGCTAAAAATGGGATGAGATTCCTTAAATCAAGGGAACATTGGCTTATAACTCATGTAGAGTGGTCTAGGTGGGTCTAGCCTGGTCACTATAGTCCAAATGGCGGCTGTAGTGTTTTGGTTTGCTCAACTTTGGTGCATGGGTTCAATTTTTGGCATTTTGGCTTGAAGTTGGGTTTAGGTTGGGCTAATAATGACAGTGAGCTCAATTGATTGATGAATATGATGTAGATAGTTTTTAAAAGGAGTTTATAAAAGGTTTGGAATGATTTTGAATTGATTTGGGAAGTAAATTTGGTGGCATTTGGACATTTGGTCAATTTTGGGTTTGTTGGGTTAGACTTGGGTTTGAGTTGGGCTAGAGTTTGGCTAGGGCCCAATTAAGGTTTTAATTTGATGTGGGTGGTTTTTTTGAAGAATTTTGGATAGAAATTCAGTGGAAATTTTGCGATTATGGAGTTCAATTTGGTGGAATTTGGGGACATGGCTAATTTGGGGCAAAATTTGGGGTTTTGGTCCAAGTTGATTTTGAGTTAAATTGAGGCTTGAGAAAGGGCAATTGAAGGTTCAATTTAATGTAGGGAAATGTTGTAACGAGTTTATGTTTCAAAATTGGGGCAATTGGATAGATTTGAGGTTCAATTTGGTGAAATTTTGGCTTGGGGTCAAATTTAGGCTTTTTTATTTGGTTTTGAAATTTGATTCAAATGTGGGTCAAATAGGCTTGGATTTGGTTTCAATCAAGATTGGTCATGATTAATTTTAGTTTAGAATTAAAATTGGAGAAAATTGGAATCAAATTAGTGGACATTGAGGGTGAATTTAGGTAATTGGGCCTTTAAAGGCAATTTGAGGCTTTCGTCAAAATAGGTCAAATTGGTCAAATTGAGCTCAATGGAGTTGTCCAAATTGATTTGAGGTACATTTGAAATGAATTTTAAGATTTTGGGGCAATTTGGGTCACCAAGGGTATTTTTGTAATTTTGGCAAAATGAGGCGTATTTTGGTAATTTTGAAAAATTTGGGGTGTTTTGGTCAATTTGGGTGGTTTCAAGTGATTTAAGTTGATTTTTCGATAAGTATAGATCTTTTGGCTAATTTTGGGAATTTTGTGAATTTTGGGGTTTAAGGGGTAATTTGATAAATTGGGTAGATTTTGGGGTAAAATGCTAAGTTGAGTATTTTGGTAAAATTAGGGAGTCAACCACACTACTTGAGCCATGGACCAACAAAATTCCCTATTTTGGGTACTCCATGTGTTGGTCTTAGCTAAACCCTAGCCTAGGGCTAGTGGCCTAGGGGACCATCTACATGAGTCTCTGAAATGGTCAAGGGACCAAAGTCAAGCAGGTTTGGGGTTAAGGTTGTGAGTGGAAGTGTAATATGCAAGTGTGTGTATGAGACCAACCAAGACCACACCACAAGAGGGTTAACCCTAAGGCCAAGTAATCCTTTGGGGACTCCCCTTGAGCTCCCCCATATTGGCCCCACCTACTAAGTGCTAGAAGTTAGGACCAATATGTGAAAATTCAAGTTGAGCAAAGAAAAATTTAGAGTTTCTAATGTTGAGGGTTTCTTTCTAGTCCTCTAGGACTAGTCAAAACAAAAAATCCTATGGCTAAATCCTAGGCTACTAAAGAGGAAAGCCTAGACCTCAACCAAAAGTTAGGTCAACACGTTATTATTAAGAGTTTGACAATTTAAAGATTTTAAAAGATAAAATTACTTTTACTAAAATTATTTTTATTGGGATTGAATTGCATATTTATTATTAGTATTGTCGTGTGTATTTTGTCATATTGAAAAATATTTACAAAAGCAGCACACAAAAAATCGTGCATCAGACTTAAACTATTTCAAACTTTAGGTTCTACCTCCATTGAACCTAAATCATTTTAAGTTCTACCTACATTGGACTTAAACTATTTCAAATTTTAGGTTCTACCTATCTTGAGCCTAAATCATCTTCATACTTTAGGAACTATCTAAATTGAAAGACATCAATCTTCAAGTTCCACCGACACTAAACCTAAATCTTAGGTCTCAATTAAACTTCTCCAGGTCTAACTGACATCAAAACTAAAAGAAATGATATCGTAAAAATCAAACTCACCGACATAAATGACATAAAATTTACTTTAAAAGACATAAAATTTAAATTTGAACCTAAAATGCAACTAGATTTGAGAAGATATTTTGGATGAGGTAATCTATGATTGCTAACAAAATAACTTCCAACCACTGTGGTTAATCAAACCACCAACATAATGACCCGGGTCGACGAAACCATTGGATCCTGATCGGGTCATCCCAAACAAAAATAAATAACAAAAATGACAAAAATGAAAAAAAAAACAATCGACTAATAAATCGTAAACATCCTAAAATTTTACAAACCCTAAAATCCGAATAAGACATTAAAACTTAAATTGAATCCTAATGAACAAAGTTCACTAAACGCAATTTGATCCCCAGTGTTCATATTTACGAAGATTTCTTGGACAACGCAATCTGTGGTTGCTGACAGGAATCTTCCGCTCCTGGTTTAAACACCTTTCAAACTAAGTAGATTTGAATACTTTACGACCCCGAGACGACGGAGCCATAAACATCTTGATCGGGTCGTTTAAAAATTATTCAACCAATTAAATAACCAATTAAAACTTACAAGTCTATAAACATTATTTTATGCTAATCGTGTTCTGTTTTGCAGGTTTATTGAAGACATGAAAAAAACAAAATTTCTCTTTAGATTTCCTTTGCATTTATAGCATGTGTACTAACTCTATTTTGCAGGACGACAATCAAAAGCGGAATCTCAAGACAAAAAATCCAAAACAAATCAAAAAAAAAGACAAAACAAAACAAAAAAAACCAAACCAAACCAAAACGACAAAAAAAAAAATGAAATGACATGACAAACAAAATACAGTAAAATGACATAAATAACAAAACAAAAATAGCAAACCCAAATAAAAACGACATGACAAAACAAAACAAAACCTGTAGGGTAGAATCAGATTCTTAAAAATCTATTGCCCTAGGAATAAAAAATTTGATGTTTCTTTCCTTGACTTTGATATTTCTTAGAAGAACGAGTGTTAACGTTAATCGGGAGTTTTCTTAGATTGTTTTAACTGTCTAATATTTAATTAACTATAGAAGCTTGCTCCTATAGGAGAATCAAGAACTCAAAATAGGTGATACACCTAAAATCTCTTGTTATTTATTTTTCATGTGGTTTTCCTTATATGAGAAACCATTTCTCTATGATGCTCACCGCAATGAAAAATCCTTTCGACATTTCTTTTTCTCATCTTTTTTATTTTTAGTCCTTTCCTTCCTTCTCCTACTTTCTTAAGATCTTGGAATCCTTGACATGACTCAAGAGAATGAGTTAATTGGAGATTAGGGCGACAAAAATAGATAAACAGAGTGTTGACTCCTTTCAATAAAAAGAACACATCTGACACAATGGGAATTGGCGGCAGCAGACCCATTCCGGGCGCCATCACTCTATTTATAGGATTTATTAGTCACGAAAAACAAGGGGAGTTAATATTGGAACAATTTTCATAATTTTTGTGTCAATTATTGCTTAATAATTTCTCTGTCCATATCATAGCTGTCGCCATCAAGGAGAAGAAAAATTGGGGAACTAATTTGTGACTACAAAAATGTCTACATGAATCTCAAAGCGATCGAACGAACATATACATGACCATGTAGATGAGTCCCCAAATGCAGAATAGAGAATTTGGTAGTAGGCAAATGATCATGTTAATAGCCCAATCAACAGAAACATTATTCCGACCGGCAGAGTCTCCCATCGACGAACCCTTCGACCAACAAAATTGAGGACCTAAAGGCCTCGATCGAATGACACATCTTTGGTCGAGCAAACTTGATCTCTAAAAAAAGACATGGTCGCCCGCCACATCTGACCGACAAACACATCTGACCGTTGACCGATACAGTCGACTTATCTCAAAGCTTCAAGTGATCCACAAGACAACTATTTTTTATTCATTATCATGTAATTTGAATTAAATCATTTATACGAACTGATCTTTCTTTATATATACTTGTATTTAAAGACCCCCCATAAATATGAGGTCATAATATCAATAAAATGAACCTTCTTTAGATTCGTGCGCTTTTGGATTCTCATAAAAGATTTTCTTGCATTCTCTAGCTCTCTCTGGAGTTTCAGCTCTAACTCTGGCGACATGATTCCTAGGAGAAGAACCTAAAATTTAACAGAATTAATATCTTATCAAATTTTCAAAACTTTAATCGTAAAAAAATATTTTTTTCTCTTACATTTAGCTTGAATTTTGATCGTGGTTAAGTTAAATTATTTTATTTAATTAAAGGTAAAACATTACAAGAAAATTTAAGGCGTTCAGATCGCTCGAATGCCATTAAAGCCTGCTTGAAAATTGCAAAATCATATGTACCACGNAAACTTAATATGTTTTACTTAATAATATTATCCTTAAAACTTAAGGACTTTTAATACACAACATAGAGCTAGAAAGGTTTCCAAAACCTTACTTTCCCAGCTCTATATACAANTCAAGTTCCTCATCTACGGTCAAACGGGGTGGATCGGCGGTTTGCTTGGCCGGCTGTGCGAGGAGAGAGGGATTCCCTACGCTTACGGCGTTGGGAGGCTTGAGAATCGCGCACAGTTGGAGGCGGACATTGGGTCAGTGTCGCCAACGCACGTCTTCAACGCCGCCGGGGTCACGGGGCGACCGAACGTGGACTGGTGCGAAACCCACAAATTAGAGACAATTCGAGCCAACGTTGTCGGGACTCTGACGCTGGCTGATGTATGCAGGGAAAGCGGCATCACACTTGTGAACTATGCCACTGGTTGTATCTTCGAATACGATGACGCACACCCGCTTGGGTCCGGGATCGGGTTTCGAGAGGAGGACACGCCGAACTTCGTTGGATCCTTCTATTCCAAAACGAAAGCCATGGTATATAACATGCAATTTTGATTAATACTGTGATGTGCCGTTTTTCTTTGTTATGTTTTAGTTGTCCGTCGGTGCCTTGTACTTTGGTCCACTTGCCTTCTTAAGTGATAAATCGAGAAAGCTCTGTGGTGTTAGATGTTTTGATTGAATAAAGTCTTTTAATTTGGTTGACTGGATGAATGGCTTGGTGATTTAGGGTGGATTTGTAGAAATGGATGGGCCTAAAGTTACTGCATGCTAACTTCTATTTTAAGATTTGGTTAAACAGATCTATTTCATGAGTTCAGTAGATTGTATTTCTGATTGTTGGTCCATTAATCAGTATCGTGATGTTCTTGACTTAATTTTTTATTATTAGAAAAGAAATAAATTAGGGAAAAAGCAACTTAATCTAATGAACGTAAGTAACTGGCAAGCAAGTAAACTAACATGCTGGTTGCTAAAGAGGAATACGAATACATTTTATTTAAACTGGGGAAGGTTATCTCTTAGGATGTACATCTTACGATCTGATACTTTGGTGCAAAGCACCGATTTTTAGGGAGGTTGGGACTGTATATTTAAAACCTTGAGCTATGCATGATTTGAAGTTTTCAGATGTCATAGGGAAGATTTGAGTGTTATTATCCATGGCCCGGTTTGTTTTAAATAGTTGTTGTAAAGATGGGTTGCTGATCAATTAGATGTTACCAAAAAAACGTCTTAGTCTGGTAGCAAATTGTTACAAAAAAACAAAAAAATGCAAGTAATTTATGTTTTTTTTATTGATTGAATTAATTATATACTANTATATATATATATATATATATATATATATATATATATATATATATATATATATAATCCATTTTTTTCGTATCTTTCTCATGAATTCTGAGTAGTTTCCTTTGTCTTTCTTCCTACTCTGAGATATGGTGAAATGAAGAGAAAATTTGGATGTGCCAATTTTAACTTATAAAATAAATTGTGATGATTTTTTCACTCAATTCTTAATTTACTTTTCGATTTGGCCAATTGAAATGTTAACATATGTTGTGAAACATACTTTCCGGGAAATGGAGTATGAGTTTCATAACAAAGTGAGAATCACATTGGATTCCATGAAGGAGTGTTTCGTTCATGGAATTGAGTGCAAAAAAATAGGGAAGTATAAATATTATTCGGCGAAGTATTGGAGATTCTAGGGTGACAGACTAAAATCCCCAATTTGGTCTTAGTGTTTAATAACTGAAGCGAGAGTTAGCCTTCAGGGGAAGGGAAGTGGGAGCTCTGGAGTGAGAGCCAGTATCCTTCCAGCCTAACCATGGATTTATGGACTAAACCTAAGATTAGCTAATGATTCTCTATAACACTTGATCGAGGGTAGAGAATTAAAACTGCTCCTATTTATCACAATACAAATTCAAACCATTTATCTCTATCATTAACAAAAAATTCCTTGTAGTGGGAAGGTTACTTTCTTAAATTTGAACTCTTTGTCACAAAAATTTGTTAGGTCTTGGTAAATTTAACTTTAAAGTTTGGAAATTAATCTTGTAAGCTTAGTTTCGTTAGCATACATTATAACCACTTTAATCAACCTTCCAAACTAATTGCTTATAGTAATAGACTAGAATTAGCCTAAGGGATTTCTTACCCCGCTTCTTCGTGGAAGTTTTTAAAGAAATTCCTATATTACTTAAAGTGATACGTGCACTTGAGTAGAACCACTAGTGTGTGAATTTTTTTAAATATTTTATAAATATTTTGAATTTCCACATTAACTACTTAATATAAATTAGGTCAAGTTTTTTGCCATATTTTTGAAAAGTTAAATTATTGCATAATTTTGGGGCGGGTCAAGTTCTTGGCACTATTTTTGGGGATTTTAATTGACATAAAACACGGAGAAAAACAGTACACACTAAGGGTGCATCAGCTAGCAGAAACAAAGGTAGCCCACCCATGAAACTCCTCAAGAGTATAATGAACTAGAACAAATTGCAAATTGTCCTCGATAATGTTTAATTGTATATTCTTCTTCAAAAAAATCCAGATTTTGTTGTTCTTATTGCTTTAGTGCAGGTATTTGTTGAATTTTTTAATAATACCCTCCTTATGGACAAACACCAATGACTCCAAATTTGCAAAAATGCCAGGTTTATGGACCCTACATAAATATTTTAAACTATTAAGGGAGTGAGGGTCTGCCACTCCCTTAATGTTCCACACTAAGATGTTAAGCATGAGAGCCCAAAGCACCCCTCCTAGTGATCCTAGGGAGAAGGCGTAAGTGATCTCCTTCTGAATGATAAGTAACGTTAATAATGTTAGAGGTATTCAAATGGAAAATTTCAGATTTCCTTCTGCCTCTTTTCCTACTGGATTTCTGGATGTTCATTCTGATTCCAAGGCCAAAGTTGCATCAGCAACAGGGTCCAAAGGCAGGGTGTCCACAGAAACTCCAGCAGGATTAATATGTAGGGAGTGTGAAGGAGTAGAGTGCATGGCAGTGGACGACTAAGAAGAAAAATTTTAGGGAGCTTCCTCTACTGATAATTCTCCAGAGGGAGGGATAACATGAGGGTTGGAGGGAGTAATGTCTACAGTTAATTCATTGACATGCTCAACTATTAAATCAATGCTAGTGATTGAAGATGGCATGCTAGAAACTAGCTCCAAACTGGCATTAATCCTCTCAGAGTTAATTGGTGGATCGATATGCTCAATGTCACAGTGTCGCAAAATAATATTTTCTTCCAAACAAGAGACATTTGGTTCCAACACTGGAGGTTTCCTCTTGTCAATTTTATTTTCAGCAGAGGTTAACTATCCTTTATTTATTTTCTTTAACCATGTCCAAGCATGCAGTAATGGGAAAAATAGTGAGGGTGCTTTTCAAGAATAACATGTTGCCAGTAACCAGTGTGTGTAGAACCTATCCAAACCTCATCCGAGGATGGTAAAGTGACATCTCTCTCAATTAAAATTCTTGCCATTGAGGGCCTTGTTAAATTAAAGGTTGGAGCACCTAACATTAGAGTTTTGCCAAACATTACAGCTAGAGAGAATAAAATTTTGTGGTTAAACAAATGCACTTTCAAACCAAGGAGTTGAAGCCAAACAGGGATTATAAGAATTTTAGCTTGGGGGTCGAAGTCAGTAGCCCATTTTAAGACTTTCATTAAAACATCTTCAAAACAAACGGTTCTACGAGCAAAAAGTTTAGCATAGTCATCCTCATGTGATTTTCCTTATATGAGAAACCATTTCTCTATAATGCTCACCCCAATGAAAAATCCTTTCGAGATTTCTTTTTCTCATCTTTTCTATTTTTAGCCCTTTCCTTCCTTCTCCTACTTTCTTAAGATATTGGAATCCTTGACAAGACTCAAGAGAATGAGTTAATTGGAGATTAGGGCGACAAAAATAGATAAACAAAGTGTCGACTCATTTCAATAAAAAGAACACATCTGACACAATGGGAAGTGGCGGCAACATACCCATTCCGGGCGCCATCACTCTATTTATAGGATTTACTAGTCACGAAAAACAAGGGGAGTTAATATTAGAACAATTTTCACAATTTTTGTGTCAATTATTGTTTAATAATTTCTCTATTCATATTATAGCTGTTGCCATCAAGGAAAAGAAAAATTGGGGAACTAATTTATGACTACAAAAATATCTACATGAATCTCAAAGCGATCGAACGAACATATACATGACCATGTAGATGAGTCCCCAGATGCAGAATAGAGAATTTGGTAGTAGGCAAATGATCATCTTAATAGCCCAATTGACCGAAATATTATTCCGATCGACAAAGTCTCCCATCGGCGAACCCTTCGACCAACAAAATTGACGACCTAAAGGCCTGGATCGAATGACACATCTTAGGTCAAACAAACTTGATCCCTAAAAAAAGTCAGGTCGCCCGTCACATCTGACCGACAAACACATCTGACAGTTGACCGATACAGTCGCCTGATCTCAAAGCTTCGGGTGATCGACAAGACGCAACTATTTTTTATTCATTCCCATGCAATTTGAATTCAATCATAAACACAAACTAATCTTTCTTTATATATACTTGTATTTAAAGATCCCCATAAATAGGAGGTCATAATATCAATAAAATGACCTTTTTTTAGATTCGTTCGCTTTTGGATCCTCATAAAAGATTCTCTTGCATTCTTGAGCTCTCTCTCGCGCTTCAGCTTTTACTCTGGAGGCATGATTCCTAGGAGAAGAATCTAAAATTTAACAGAATTAATATCTTATCAGATTTTCAAAACTTTAATCGTAAAAAAAATATTTTTTTCTCTTACATTTAGCTTGAATTTTGATCGGGGTTAAGTTAAATTATTTTATTTTATTAAAGGTAAAACATTACAAGGAAAATTTAAGGCGTTCAAAGCCTGCTTGAAAATTGCAAAATCATATGTACCACACCATCTCCCTGCGAGACGCTTCTCCTTACTGTTTATCTATTCGCCGCCGCAACCGTCGCAGACTGGTTCCCATACACAGCCGTTTACTAAATCCAACCATGGGGCTCCTTACAAATGGCTCCGCGGACTCCACGCCACTCAAGTTCCTCATCTACGGTCAAACGGGGTGGATCGGCGGTTTGCTTGGCCGGCTATGCGAGGAGAGAGGGATTCCCTACGCTTACGGCGTTGGGAGGCTTGAGAATCGCGCACAGTTGGAGGCGGACATTGGGTCAGTGTCGCCAACGCACGTCTTCAACGCCGCCGGGGTCACGGGGCGACCGAACGTGGACTGGTGCGAAACCCACAAATTAGAGACAATTCGAGCCAACGTTGTCGGGACTCTGACGCTGGCTGATGTATGCAGGGAAAGCGGCATCACACTTGTGAACTATGCCACTGGTTGTATCTTCGAATACGATGACGCACACCCGCTTGGGTCCGGGATCGGGTTTCGAGAGGAGGACACGCCGAACTTCGTTGGATCCTTCTATTCCAAAACGAAAGCCATGGTATATAACATGCAATTTTGATTAATACCGTGATGTGCCGTTTTTCTTTGTTGTGTTTTAGTTTTCCGACGGTGCCTGGTACTTTGGTCCACTTGCCTTCTTAAGTGATAAATCGAGAAAGCTCTGTGGTGTTAGATGTTTTGATTGAATAAAGTCTTTTAATTTGGTTGACTGGATGAATGGCTTGGTGATTTAGGTGGATTTGTGGATGGGCCTAAAGTTACTGCATGAACTTCTATTTTAAGATTTGGTTAAACAGATCTATTTCATGAGTTCAGTAGATTGTATTTCTGATTGTTGGTCCATTAATCAGTATTGTGATGTTCTTGACTTAATTTTTTTTATTAGAAAGGAAATAAATTAGGGAAAAAGCAACTTAATCTAATGAACGTAAGTAACTGGCAAGCAAGTAACCTAACATGCTGGTTGCTAAAGAGGAATACGAATACATTTTATTTAAACTGGGGAAGGTTATGTCTTAGGATGTACATCTTACGATCTGATTCTTTGGTGCAAAGCACCGATTTTTAGGGAGTTTGGGACTGTATATCTAAAACCTTGAGCTATGCATGATTTGAAGTTTTCAAATGTCATAGGGAAGATTTGAGTGTTATTATCCATGGCTCGGTTTGTTTTAAATAGTTGTTGTAAAGATGGGTTGCTGATCAATTAGGTGTTACCAAAAAAACGTCCTAGTCTGGTAGCAAATTGTTACAAAAAAAAAAAAAAAGCAAGTAATTTATGTTTTTTTATTGATTGAATTAATTTTATACTATAAGAAAAATAGATGAATCGGCATATATTCTTTCGAGTAACATTGTAAAAGTGCTTAGCTCTTTTAAGATAATAAAATTATTTAAAGCTTGGGGAATTAAACATAGCCCTATGCATTTGTCCGAGTGAAATGAGGCACTAAAAAGAATTGAATATTACTTGTAAACTACTTGTAAGTATGATGAATATTTTTGTGAGTTTGAAGTGATAATTAACACAACGTAAGTTGGAGAAAAATATGACTTTTTTAAAGTTGATCTCTATTTTAAATTAAAAATTCTTGGTAAATAGATACTTTTAGCGTAGAAAATAAACTGCTTGAGCTTGTAGCATTCATAGTTTAGGAATAATTTGCTCTTTCATGCTATCTACGTCATTTGCCATCATTCATGGACTCCTTTCTTTTATTATATTCATTGCCTTTCATCCCTTCTTATCTTCTCACACTGCCTTTCATCCTCTTTTTATCTTCTCCCACTCTTCTGCTTCCTCAATTTGCTATTCTAAAACTGAAGCTCTTGCACTTACAATTTCTGTAACTTATTTTCTTGCTCTTCTTCTTAATTCTCGAAATGCTTTTTTTCACATCACTTCATGTCAAATTGTCATCATGAAAAACTAACTCATCGTTCACATTTAAATTATTAGCACCCATTTCCTTAATCAAGGCAAGGCGTTTGTTATATAACTTAGTACCTTAAGGCAAGGCTTAATTAGGCATACCAAGCTTTGTGAAACTCTATGCCCTCGCCCATTTTTATTTGATTAGTTGTGCAAGCACTATTCTCTCCTTTAGCATTATAGATGTTTAGTACTAAATTGGAAAGGCAAATTGCATTGAAGTAGCATTGAATTCTTTGTTATAATATAGGCATGAGACTAGTAAACTTGAATGATAGGTTGATTTAATAAGTTTCAGAAAACATTTGATGGGTGATACTGTATGTTAATAGTGCAAGATAGTGTATGACATGGCATGTAACATGTCGTGGCAGACTCATTGTACCATTTTCATGGTGAGGTGCAGGGATTTAAAATAATGTGCTATGTTTATTCACAAGCAACAACTACAACTATAGTGCACATCACCAATTGTGTTTTATTTTTTTTTCTAAGATTTGGTGTTTAAAATTAATATTAATATTACTTTTATGTCATTTATTTGTTTTATTTTGTTCTAATAAGTGTTTACATGCGGCGATCGGTTTAGATGAACATGAATATGGTATACAGTAGTAGGCGCAGTGGCTAGCCTTTTATGCTCTTAGCTTCGATGCTAGATGGTGAAACATGCATCCTCTTGGCTTGGGGATGGAGATCGATGCTAGCACATGAGCTCTTCATGCACTCAGCTTCAACTAAGGAGGTTGATGGCTTCAATAGAGGTCAATGCTCTTAATTTCGATGGAGGTTGATGCTCTTGCATCAGTGTTGATGAATGAAGGTTTCTATACATAAAGGCTTTGCCCTCGTCTTTAACAATAATGTTGCTCTTGCTTTCCTACTTTTAAAACTAATAGTGGGTTTTTACTCTAATTCTTATTTTCAAGTCCATTATATATATATATATATATATATATATATATATATATATATATATATATATATAT